>JAODAL010024050.1:0-61380 GCA_025379985.1 Phyllomedusa bahiana | reverse complement strand
GTTAATTTTTTGCTACTCGTAGTGTCTGATCTTTCACTTGATAGACAATGGCAAAAACCGGCAAACCCAACCGATTTATAATAGTGTCTGTTGGATTTTTCCATGATGTCCATCATTTTGACTGGTAGAGCAGTTTTGTGTGTAATACATAAAACCCCATAGTCTCATGTATTCACAAACAGTTATATTTTGATGCTCAGATTAATATAAAATGCTCCATATTACATCTGAAAGATTACAGAATAATTATTTTACACATCAATTACAATAAACACAATTTTGGATTAGAAACAACCCAGAAACTAAAATTATCATGTTATTTATATTACTTCTAAGATTTGAGTCAACAGATCTCAAACCGGAACAGAGAAAATATTTAGTTATGTCTTATGCTGGCCTTGTAGATTCCCTGCAATGTGACCAAAATCTCCACAAAGGCCGATCTACCATTCAATATCCTAAGCGCTACATACAGAATGAAATCATATGATGTATAACAAATAAGAAACCTTCTGCCTGGCCTAAGCAAAGCCAACCACTCTCTCACTGAGCCAAGAAATTTCCATTGTGGCAGGAGGGGACCGAGAGAAATTTAAATGATAGGAATAATTGCCTCAATAAATCTTTTTTTCCCTTTAAAATGTTGATGGATATGTTTTAAACATGCAAAGCTAGATATCTAGGTACAAATGGGTTTTTTCTTATCTCCTCTAGGCCTGAGATAGCCTGAGATGAGTGGCATAAGATTTTTTAAAGAAAAATGATTGTGTTTCCCTTTTTAATTGTTTATTTTTGTCATTGTGGCCCCCTTTATGTATACATTGTTGGTCTTTCTTTTTTCCCCCAAAGAAAACCAAATCAGAGCCTAAAAAAGTGAAAGGGTGACCCCGACCTATTCTAGGGGCAACAAAGTAGAAGAGTGAAGAAATCAGGCGATCCTTTTTAGCGGTAACTTTTAGCGTAAAAGGTATCGCCTGTTTTTCTTCTTTCTTCTACTAATTTCATGGCTAAACGGACAACATTATACTACATGGGAAACAAGAAAGTCCTAGACCTAGAAAGTTTTCACACATTAGTTGTTGGGATGTGAATTGTTGCAATTTTTAGGGGGCTACCCCACACTCAATGGCTGGACTAGAGAACCCATAGCAGGCAGTCCACCTATATGCTACCGGGAAAAATTAAAGGGGGCAGCTAATTGCTGAGCCGCAGCTCACATAACCCCACTGCTAGGGGGAAAAATTAGATGATAGGGGAAAAATGACATTTAAAACCTTTTCACACCAGAGCAGAAAACCACGTAAATGCTGGGGGGGGGTTGCACAAATGCAAAAATACCCCTAAAAACAACCACCCATACCCCTTAAAGCATGGGGGGGGGGTTGCTGGTACTACAATTGCATTAAATAAGGTGATCAAAGGTTGCCAAAAATACAGATACGTGTGGTAAAACCCCTCCGGGGTTACAAACCCATTATGACACCCATACATTAAAATTTTGTGGGCTGCCCCCCTTACTGGTGGGCCCAAAACAAAGTACAGGCACCGTCCGCTCCCCGGCACTGTTGGGCAAATAAAAAATGTGACATACTGGAAAAATGTTAAATATGAGGTATTAGATGGTTGTATGTGGGTGTGAATTGTTGCCTATGGAGGGAATTTTTAGCATGTTGCGATAATGTATTGAATTTCTAAAATGAGGAATTAGAATCCGTAAAGAGATTTTCTCACTACAAAAATTAGCTTTTAACATAAAGTACTGTTAATGAAGACTTTTCAAAAAAATCGGTTTGGGAATTTTACTTTTCTCAAGAGATAAGAGCGTTTTTATGTGTTCTTGAGTGCACAAAGGTTTCTATGGTAACCTGCATACCCGACCATACTCTATTATTTGATTTTAGCAGAGAACAGGGAGTGTTGTCACTCCAAGGAAAAACTGAGTTCTGGAAAATTCTAGCAAATTTGTTTGTTTTACTAATAACTTTTGCCTAATGATCCCCTTCCTTCCCCTCGTCCGTCCATTTTTTTTTCCCCGTGTCCCTCTTCACCTTACTGCTATCTGAACCTTCTCCTCTCACTGGGGTCTTTCCATCTTTCCTTTTAAAAATGCCATCATAACCCCTTTTACAAAAAAGCCCTTTTGGACCCGTCCTTTTGGATAACTACCGACCAGTTCCCTAACCCCCCTTCATCTTAAACCCTAACCTTTGGTTTACTCCGCCTGATCCGCATCCCCGCAACTCTTTCTTGACCCTCTGAAATCAGGTTTCCGCACCCTACACTCCAGGAAACTGCCTTATTTAAAAAGCCCAAAAAGACCTCCTAAACACAAAATCTCGGGGTAACTATCATTTTTTGCTTCTCTTGGACCTCTCGCATTTGACATGGGGATCACCAACTTCCCCTTTAGAATGTCAGCACCATTCCCCTCCAGGACACCGGGGCCCTCGCTTGGTTTCTTTTCCCCACCTCTCTGCCCCGCTCCTTCATGTCTCTTTTTTCGGTTCGACTCCTCTCCCTTCCTCTTGTGTTTGGGGTTCCTCGGGATCAGTTTAGGTCCTCTCCTCTTTTCTTGTACACCCCCCCCATTGGAAAAACCATCAGTAGATTTGGCTTCCAAACCACTCTATGCGGATGCACCCAATTATACACCTCCTCCCGTGACATCACTCCACCTTGCTACAAAACCCAGGACTGCCCCGCTGTCTCTGACTCATGCCTCTCTCCATTAAAACAAAACCTCACTAAGACTGAATTTTGTTTTTTCCCCCGCCACTATAACCCCCCCCCCCCCTGTTATTTCTGTTTCGTATTGGGGAAAACCACCATTTCTCCTGGGCGAGGCCCGCTGTTGGGGTTTTATTAAAATTCTGATCTGCCCTTCTCCCATATATCCAATCCCTTGCCCGCCCTGTCACCTGCACCTCAAAATACCCCAAAAAATCCGTCCTTTTTTCTCACTGTGGAAACGATCAAACTCTCATTATGCTCTTTTCTTTCTCGTCTTGACAACTGCAACCCCTTTGGGTTACGGTCTCCCTCTCGCAAACTCTCCCCCCCCCAATCTTCCAGAATGCAGCCCGGCTTGTTTTCTCTCAGCCGTATTTTATCCCTACCCTGTGTATCACGCACGGGTTGCCCATCCTACAGGATCGTATAAATCAGCCTCCACCCAAAACTCTCCACACGCTGCTCCTTTCCCTAATCTCCTCCCTAGTCTCTGTCTACCGCCCCACCCGTGCTCTCCCCTTGCTGAGTATTAGACTACATTTCCTCAACATCAAAGCCCCCCCTGCCCCCCTACAAGATTTCACACGTGCGGAAAACCCAAATTTTTGGAATATGCTCCACCGGGGGGTCAGGACATTCACAACCCTCACGTTTTTAAAGAGGGCCCTGAAAATACATCTTCCGGGCTGGCCCCACCAAGATCCCCCAATGCAATCAACCCCCATCTGTCACTCCCTGCACTTGGGCACTCCAAGGGACTTATCGTATAAGATGTACAGTCCCGGTGGCAGGTTCATCCATTTTTTCATTTAAAACCCCCCCCCTATTTTTTAACGGGGGGACCCTTTTAAACTTGGCATTCTTACCGTAGTTTTAAAACCCCTAAAACCCCAATAGATTGTAAGCTCTCCGAGAGGGGGCCCCCACACCTTGTGCCATTTGTAAGTCTTTTTAAAGTGAATGACTGGTATGTTACCCTTTAATTTTTTAAAGTGCTCGGAATAGGGCCTATAAAATAAAGATTATTTTTATTATTTTTTGCTTTACTCCTTACAGCCCGGTTTGCTTTTTTTACCTACAGATTAAATCTCCTCATGGCCCGTGTAAAGTCTCACTATTACAGAGAAGAAATATCTAAACACTGCAGAGAACCCTCATACCCTGGGGAGGTAAGGGGAAAAAAAGCTGCATGACTGTGAAAAAAGCAGGGAGAAAACCCCTTAAAAAAATTTGCCTAAGGTAAGTGGGGGGGGGACACAATTGTATGGTTTCAAGCTTTGTTAAATCCCATGAACTACTGTTTAGTTTTTTATTTCCAAATTAAGCATTTGTTTTTTAAAAATAACAAATAAAAACTCGGGATAAACTCAAAACACAATAAAAAACAATATACTTTTTTAATAATTTAAAAAATTTTAAAAAAATAACACAAATAAATTTTTTTTGCATATAAAAAATCACGTATCCAACTCATCAAATCATATAAGGGACAAAATAATACAATAATGTAAAAAAAATGATGATATGTACTTTTCCCTATGTTATCTGGACGGGCAAGAAGTGTGCAACCCAACCACGTTTGTCTTGGGGTTCGTCACGGGAGTAAAAGCCCTTTTTATGAGTCGGGTTTTTCTGATTTTTTCTTGCTCACATTTTTTATTTCATATACCATATTGTGCTATTTGATTCTGGGGGCCCAAGGGGGGTCTTTTTTTTGTCTCTTTTGGGGGTTTTTTTATGGATATTTTTTTATATTTTTTTTAAATTTTAATTAAATTTAAAAAAGTATATTATTTTATGCTGTGCTTTGAGTCATATATCAGATTTTTTTGGTACGTTTATGGTTCAACACAAATACTCTGAATTATATTACGCCCTTTTATTTTGATAGGTGTATATAAGCAAATAAAGTTAAGTGGTTTTCCAACTCGTAAAAAACTGTTGCAATAACTCCCAGGCCCCCCATAAAATAAAAAAAATACTCATCTTCTTCTGGTTTCCAGTTCAGGAAACATTTTCTCTTTGGACGGGGAGTTTGTTTTTTTAAAAAATGTAAAGTTTTTAGCGAATTCATGGCCACAAGGGTGATGTTCCTGTTCGGAAGTGCGCAGGGTAAACAGAAATGGAAGTTCCCTTTCCCTATACCCGGGGGGAACGGGAAAAAGGGGGAGTATAGGGTTTTTTATTTACTAGGGGCTGGAAGCTATTGCAGCACTTTTTATGTGGTGGACAACCCCTATTATTGATTTTTTGTAGTTGCCAATAAACCTATCAGAAGCTTCCAATGACATCATCATATGGGCTATCCCAAAAATTTTTTAAAAGGGCATAAAAACCCCCTATTTAAGGGAAAAATTTTTTGGGAATTTTGAAAGAAAATAATAAAAACCCCTTTAAAAATTGCCCTCTCTTTTCCTTTGCTTTTTGGGCACATATAAATAATTTTGGTTCCAAATTAACCAAAAACCAGGAAAAGGTTTTATTCTGTTTTTAAGGAGTGTTGAGAAAAAACGCAGGGGGGGCCCTTTTTTTTTTGTTTTATGAAAACCCTTCGGGTTTTAAAACATTTTTTACTTATTTAAAAAAATCATGTCTCCCGGAGCAAACCCTTTCTCAAAAATAAATAATTTCTAAATCTTTTAATCTTGCCTCATAACTAAGATTCTCCATTCCTCTTATTAGTTTGGTTGCTCGTCTTTGTGTATGTGGAGACAAACAAACCCTTCTGAGTTTCCAATTTATAAAAATTTACTGATGTAAAAATTAAAAAACCCACAGAGAGAGTTATGGAAATTCCCTTTTTTTCCCCTGGGGAAAAGATTGTTTAAAAATTTTTTTTCTTTTTTGACCCCCACGTTAAATCTATTAGGGGGTATGTAAAAAATTTTTTTCATAACCCTTAAGGGAATGTGTACTGTTTTAATTTTTTTTTTTGTACAATTTTAAGTTTAACCTTATGTTTTTTAAATATCTCAAATAACTCCCCAGAGACCCCGGCCCCCTAATTGCTTAAGGGCTTTAGGACTATCAGTACCTCATCCATCCACCTGCCAAACACTTTAGCACATGAGACAGATGAGATAATGCATTTTTATGCAAAATTTAAAAGTATTTTGAAAGCACGGCGGGAAAATTTTTTACCTAGTCCTTTCCCCTTTAAAAAGGGTGTTTGATTGGGGTCTAAAGTGTCTCCTTTTTTGAAATAAGAACATGTCATGACCTGTGGTTAAATACAAACTCATTCTGAAAGAAAACAGTACAAATTAAAGGTACAACTGGTTTATGCTTCAATATTAAAAATATTTTTTATTAGATTTTTTAAATATACATAAGTGATTTTTAAAAAAATCCTTTTTACCTTTTATGTCCCCGATTTAAAAAATTAGGGGCGGGAAAAGGGTTTCCCCCCTCTATTGGAGGGGGTGGAGATTATTCTTTCAATGGACTAAGATGGGCATTAAGGGTAAGAAAAATAAAAGAAAAAAGGGAAAAAAATTTTAAGTTGGAAAAACCCCTCTTTTTAAAAGATTTTTGCAGCAGTTAAAAGGCAAAAATAGAGAATGCGTAATTTAAAGCATAGAAAAACCCTTTTTAGTTGTTTTTCCCCCTCATTTTTATGGACTTTTCAATTTTTATTCTGTGATATTCCCCTAAAACCCATTAAATTTCCCAAACACATTCGTAGTTTAAAATTTCCGTCTTTTTTCAATAAAGTGGTGGCCCCAAAAGTAAATTTGGGCCCCCCGCAAATTCTTTTCAGATAAAACTCCTTTCTTCCTGAAAATTTATTTCAAACACAAAAATTTTTTTGGGTTTTTTTATTTTTTCATTTAATTTGTTTTTAATGGAAAAACCAAAAAAAGAATTTTCATTTAAAACCCAAAATTGGATATAATTTTTCCCCCCAAACATTTTAAAAAAAGGGGTTTGGGCAAAAGTATTGGCACTGTTTTTAAAAAATAAAGTGATGCTTCTTCCCAATTTGTGTAATTAAAAACACCCGTAATTTTTGTGGCCCCTAACAGGTGTTGGCAATAACTAAATCAAAACTTGAGGGGAGTTGAATTTGGGTTAAAATTGAAAAAACCCCTTTCCCGTGGCCTTTTTGTGAAAACCCCATTTAGCTTTGGGGAAAAAGAAAGAAGACCAAAGAACTGTCTTAGGACTTGAGGGGAAAACCAAAATTTTGAGGGAAACAAAAGAGCAATTCAAGGCACCCAAATCCATCTCCAAAGACCCGAATGGTTTCCGTGTTACTGTGCGCAGTGTCAAACAAGAAGTGGTTTAAAAACCCCTGGCCCCTGTGGCTAACCCCCCCTAGATGTAAAAACCCAGGCAAATTGGCTAACCTCCCTAGAGTAAAGCCCAGGCACTGTGGCTCAAACCTTCCCTAAATGTAAAGCCCTTTGGGACTTTTGGGTAACTCCCCAATGTAAAGCCCATGGCACTGTGGTAACCTCCCCTGATTAAAGCCTATGGCACTTTTGGCTAACCTCCCCAGATGTGGACTGGGAAAAAAAAAATTTTACGAGAGGGTTTTTAACGTAAGATTGTGCGGAAAGGTGGATTAAAAAAACTTTACTAACATCCAAACCCAATTCAAGCGCCCTGCATCCGAAGGTAAAAACAGTTTTCAACCTGTACAAAACCGCGGGTCTTTAAAAGAAAAGGGGGTGTTTTGGTTTGGATAACCCCGGAAGACCCCACTTCTTTCCCCGAACATAAAAAAGCCCGGCGGGTTTGCCCCCAAAATTACCCGAGAAAAGGGGCCAAAAAAAGGTTTTTTGGGAAAATATGTTTCTTGGAAAATGAACAAAAGTAGAGCCTTTTTGGGAAAAGGCTCAACATTTGAGTTTTTCAGGAAAAAAAGAGGATTCAAAGAAAAGAAAACGGTTCCCCACAGTCAAACAAAGGCCGGAGGTTCCCTGAAGTTTTGGGGGTTTTCTTTGCTGCCTTTTTGGCACTGGGGCTGCTTGAACCCTTTTGCATGGCTTTTTGAAGTCGAAGACTACCAACAAATTTTGCAGCATAATGTAGGGCCAAGTGTGAGAAAGTGGGGCCCCTAGAGGGTCATGGGTCTTTTTCCCGCAGGACAATGACCCAAAAAAACCTTCAAAAAAACCTTTTTAAAAAGGTTTTAGAAAAGCAGGAGACTTTCCCAAAATGGCCACAATGAGTCCAAAAACCCGAAAACCCATAGAACCCCCACTGGAGAGAACTTTAAAAAAGGCAGTTTTTGGGGAAAGGCCCCCCTTCAAATTTTTAGGGACCCGGAGCAGGGTTTTCCCAAAGAAGGGAAAGGTCAAAATTCCAACAAGCATTGTAAAACTCATTGAGGTTACCGGGAAGCGGGTTGTTTGGAGTTATTTTTGGTAAAGGGTTTGTTTCCAACCCAAAATATTAGGTGAGGGTGGGCCCAATTTCCCTTTTTTCCGGCCCCTTTTTTTAAAATTTTGGGGTGAAAAGATTTAATTGATTTTTATTTTTTGTTCATTTTCTTTTTTTGTGTTTTTTTTATTGCAAGCAAAAAAAAATGAAAAAATTAATAGCAAAGAATTTGGGGATTGCAAACATTTTTAGGGAAAAAATTAGTATTAAACGACAAAATTTCGGGGTGGGCCCTTTTTTTGGCCACCACTGTATATCAAAAATTTTTTTCTACATAAAAAAATTTATTACATCCCCTTATTGGCAACTAAAATTTTGACATCACAAATTTTTTTTTTTAACCCCGTTTTGACATTTTTTTTCCCGTTGCTTTTACCCCTTTGTGGGTTTCCTGTTTCCACCAGTGGGTTGGTTTTTTTTTGGGGCCCCTGATTGGAGTTGGTTCTTGGGGCCTACCCTACAGTTACTGTAGATGACTGCCCATACTGCATATACCTCACTTACCTCTTGCTTTCTGCTTTTCTTTCTCTGCCTTCTTTCTGAAAAACAGCCCCAGACCCAGGACCAATCATGTCCAGGAGGCCCCCAATTTCCCAAAATAACCACCCGGGACTTTCAATTTCCCCGTGTTCATTTTAGAAAAGAAAAGGGGGCTGAACAGGCTCACTGACCACACTGGGAGTTGTAGTCCCACAGTGGCTATCTGCATTGCAGCTCCTGTGGAGATAAAAGACTCAACATTCTGCATTTAGCTGCTGGATGAGTTTGGAAGGTCTACCTTCCCCTAACCTTGAGCATGTTCTTTACCCAGTGTCTGGGGCCCATCAATGAAGATAATTCTTGGGGCCCGCCAATGATGTTGATTCTTAGGACCCACTTGTTGACTCTTGGGGCTTATTCGAAGAGCTACTGTCCATCACTGCACATACTGTACTTAGCTTTGTCTTTCTGCCTCTTTTTCTCTGCTTTTCTCCATTAAAATCAGTCCCAGCCTTGCTCTTCGCAGGAGCCCCTCATGTTCACAGGCCCATGGGGGGTATGCTCTACTCTCCTGTGGGCCAGTCTGAGCCTGATTGTTCCCCATAAGAACCAAAGCAGGGCATAGGTTTCACATTCTGTTCTTAAACAAATAAAACTGTGCTATCATCGGTTGCTATAGGCAACTAAGACAAATGTTTCATAAATCTAACCTAGTGGGTGCATAATTCTTGCATCTTTATGGAGTTTTTACCCTTAGCACACCATAATGCACAAGTATGTCCTGGCAGTGCTAAGGGGATATGGAGCGGACTCACGTGCTGCACCCTCTCAATAAATGCCAATTAGTTACAGCCAACACCCACCACTAGTGGCCAAGATTGGAGACAGCACTAATCCCAGCCATTTAACCATTTAGACACCACATTACACATGACTGCAGAATTGTAATAATTAAATGTGGGGCTACGGTCCATTGTGGCCTCTGGTATTGTGTTGGTAAAAGTCTGATCCAATGCAATACATGTTATTTATCCTGCATTTTTTATCCTGCATGGGAAATGCTGCAAAAATAATATTAATGAAAAAATAATAACAGGATTATGTATTTTGGTCATCTCACCTCCCAGAAAAATGTAATAAAAAGTGTACAGTATACAGTATTTACTGAATCTAGCTTCTGAAATAAATTTAGTAGAAGATAATGCAAAGTATCTCCGAAGTAGCAAAGTAAGAGAAGATGTTTAATTCTGGGATGATATAAGTAGTGAATGAAATGTGAGTTTTTTTTTAAATTCGGAAACATTTTAAGGAATTCAGATGCAATAACTTTTTACTTTTTTGCCATTGTCATTTATTTCTATATTTTTTTTAATGTTAAACTCTTAGCTGACCTAATAGGGCACGGCCTATAGCACATATTTAAGGCCCGTAAGCCAAATCCAACACATTGACACAATCATTTAATTCGGCCCAGAAAACATTCGGCCCATTGATTGGGTATTCCCCTGCTCCATCGGGTGATTGGAACTCCCGGTGATCCAAGAGAGCCTGCAGAATGTCTGAACAGTCAGCCCTTGGTACCTAGAGTGACCCCAGGGCTGTCTGTGTAGCAAGTCTGCAGTCAGGGCAGACTGTGTGCTGCCCTGACTGATGCCTGTCTAACTGATACAAATTGTAATGTATTAACATATATTAATATGATAATATATTACTAAGTGTAAAAAAAAATGTAAAACAGTTATCCCTTCATGGGATTATAAAAAAGTAAAAAACATAAAAAAGTGTACAAAAAATAAAATAAATAATAAAATAAAAATAAATATTTAATAAAAAATAATTGTGCCTACATTACACACATAAAAAAAAAACCTACACATATTAGGTATCCACACATCTGTAATAACCTAGAATTACTTGTAGAATTAATCTAACAAGTGTGAAATGTGAATGGTGTAAAAAAAAATGTTAAAAAAGTGAAAATAAATTGAAAAAAATTCTGCAATAATTTATAAGTGAACTTAAACTATTCCTCCAAAAAGTACTACTTCACCGGCATAAAAAAAAGCCCTCGTGCAACTGAAAAAAAAAAGTTACGATGGTTGAAACGCAAGGAGGCAAAAATTTTAAAAATGTGCTGATCATTAAAGGGGATGTCTCACTACAAGGATTGCTTTTTATGTTAAAGATCTTGCAAAAACAAGTCACTTTGCAATATGTGTCCATTAACAGTGTCCTACCTATTCCTAGATATCCCCTCTTGTATGGGCTGCATCAGCTCCTCAGGTCGCTATAGCTACAGACCTGTTTGACCTATCCTGATAGGCTGCCAGCACTGGTTGCTATAGCTACAGACCTGGCTTCTACTGCAGCCTAATAGAAGCCAGTAAACACGCCCCTGAATTCAAAGTGAAACCAAGAAAACAGGACTGAGGTAAGATGAATCAATGTAGTGAGACAACCCCTTTAAGTACTTTTCAGGCGTTCGGCTTAAAGGATTGTCTCACTACATTGATTCATCTTACCTCAGTCCTGTTTTCTTGGTTTCATTTTGAATTCAGGGGTGTGTTTACTGGCTTCTACTAGGCTAGAAGTCAGGTCTGTAGCTATAGCAACCAGCACTGGCAGCCTGTCATGAGAGATCAAACAGGTCTGTAGCTGTAGCGACCTGAGGAGCTGAGGCAGCCAATACAAGAGGGGATATCTAGGAATAGGTAGGACACTGTTAATGAACACATATTACAAAGTGACTTGTTTTTGCAAGATCTTTAACATAAAAAGCAATCCTTGTAGTGAGACAACCCCTTTAAGGGGTTAAAGATTATCTTGGCCTTTACTTACCATGTAGCATACCATAACTTGTGGAACAATTTGAACAATTTTAACTACATCATCAGGAACCTTGAAAATTGTACAAGCCCCATAGAAAGCCTGCTAGGACACTTCCATTTGGTGCATATGTTGCCCCAGGTTATTTCATAATACTGTACATTATTGAATAGTTACATGTATATGATCTTATAGTTACAAATGGCCCTTTGAAGTCAACCATAATTCTTCTGTGGCCCCCGGTAAAAATTAGTTTGACACTCCTGGCCTATAGTATTACTACTGTATTATTGTATGCAGCTCTGTTATGTATGGAAGAAATGCAAGTGAAAATATTATAAATGCAAGTCCATGCTATATTTTTTGGATAAAAAAGAAAATCTTCGGAAGAGCAGGCACTCTCCCAACCTGATTTCAAAACTAAAATGATGGTCTAATAAACCCCCAAGTAATAAATAATTGAGTGCAATAAAAGAACAGGAAGGATTGGGGATTTCTCAGCCCATAATACCCAGAAGGCCTCAGAAAAATGAAATTATACAGGTTCACTTTCAATATTTCCAATATGAATTAGCCTTGTTATTGGAAGTTGGAATTTTTATGCTGCAGTCAAGTGTTTTCCTCTTTGAGAACAAAATTTATGAGAACAAAAGGGTTTCTGAAGGTCAAAAGGATCAGAAAATGGGAAATATTCTCATTTTTAGTCTTTTTATATATTTTCTATGAATTGTAAACCTGAAGAGATACTTTTATAGCTTTCAGGCTCTTGCTATTATTTAAAGATAAAAATATTTTATGCCTATCACATGGCCAATGGTCTCACGTAGTTGTCTATTGTTTGCAGGTATATGTCACCTTAAAGGGAATCTCTCCCTATTACCACCATTTGGTTTCTAGTTTTAAAAGTCAATGTTGTTTATTTCTTAAAGGGGTTGTGCACTTCATAATTAAATCTTACAGCCAGCTCCTGGGACCCCATGAAAAGAAACTTCTCAACTTTCCCCTGTTTCAGCTCTGTATCCTTCCGATTTTCTGTTTACTGGCCCCCAGTATATAGCTAGGAAATTATATGACCCCCAGTAAACATAGGCAGGTAATTATATGGCCCCCAGTATATTGCTAGGTAATTACATGGCTGGCCCCCAGTATATAGTTAGTTAATTATATGACCCTCAGTAAACATAGGCAGGTAATTATATGGCCCCAGTATATTGCTAGGTAATTATATGGCCCCCAGTATATAGTTAGGTAATTATATGGCCCCCAGTATATTGCTAGGTAATTATATGGCCCCCAGAATATAGCTAGGTAATAATATGGCCCCCAGTATATTGCAAGGTAATTATATGGCCCCCAGTATATAGCTAGGTAATTATATGGCCAAACGGGGACGTCATCACTGCAGCTGCTGATTGGCTACGGTGGTTATATGCCTATTTTTTGATTACTGTTGGGAGCTGTTCACATCTGAAAGGTGATGTAAATTAATGGCACATGAAAAACGCAGCCAATCAGCAGCTGCAGCCTTGACGTGCCCATTTGGAACAGTAACAGAATGTCAACAGAAGACTGAAGGGATGCAGATGCCTTAGTGGTAAACCTAGGTATGCCCCCGATAGTTAGCTTACAGTCTATTAATATATCTGTCTTCCTCTTACTGGCATTCTCTCTCTTTCTTTTCAATATACTTAAGTCCGTTTCTCTCTTTTCCACTGTTGTTCTGCCTTCTATCTCTCTCTCTTCTCTCTTACTGTCTGTCTTCCTCTTTCTTTCTGTGAGTGCACTCAGCTGATGGCCTGTTGCTAGCCTGCTCTACTTCACCATCGGCAGGTGTGCAAAAAGTCCTTTTTGTGCAATTCTTACAATACAGAACATTAACCAGAACTAACTAACTAATGGCAGAACTAACTAACTAGTTAACCAGAACTAACTAACTAATTGCAGACTTCCTCATATATTTCCATTCAACCCCTCCCCTCTTCCTTTTTCTAATTGGCTGCACACAGTACGTTTTCTGGTGCTTAAAGCACTGCTGCACTTGTTAACAATGCTTTGGCATCATCTTCAATTCCTATATACATATATCAACTTATTTACTGTGCCTAAGACCACACATAGGGTGGTCACACACCCTACACATATGAAGCTTCAAATCCCTGTCACTGAGGGAAATTAAACAGTGGCTTTGTGCCAGATATCTAAGATAGAAAAGTCCCAGGTTCCATGACACTGACCACTTTTCTGGGTGAAGCTTAGATAACAGTGTGGCATCTATAGCATGAAACTTTTATTATAATTTATGCCAAAACTTTGGAAGCCAATGTCACAGATCTGTTAAAAAATGTCAGACTAAATAGTGCAGCATGCAGCACTGGTAAAACTCTGGAAAAGGGACAAAAGCCTAACAAACCCATTATAAGCAATGCCGTCCATTGGGTGCCATTGGTGCCTGGAAGGTAAGGCATCTGGACCCAGCATTATTTTCCTTTCCAGCATTATTTTCCTTGTTCTGCTTATAGTGAAACAGAACAAGGGTAATACCAACACAAATATGAACAGAGCCTTAGGTGCTCACTGCACGCTACTTTACTTTGAGATCAGTGTATAAGATTATACATTTCTATTACATTTCAATGCTCGCCTCTGTGTCTCCTCTTTTGGTGGCTGTTGGTTGCATGCATGTTATCTTTTAAATCTATGTCTATTCAGAGAATTTGGAGTCATGTATCAGAAAAAATCTATATAGTGTTATATACAGTACTGTGCTAAAAGTTAAAGGGGTTGTCTCACAACAACAATTCATCAGACCTCATCAGACCTCAGTCCTGTTTTCTCGGTTTCATTTTTGAATTCAGTGTTTACTGGCTTCTATTTGCTAAAACTGGCCGGCAGTGATGAGCTGCTGAGGCACTAGAGGCGACATGTATGAATTTTGTCGTTTAAACACCAGTTTTTATGCGCATAATAATTGTATAGAATGCGCCTGATTGATGAACCTGCTCTACTGCGATTCAAAAAATCGGGCTCATTCTAGCACAAAGACGACAATTCTGGCTCAGGTAAACCACTTTGAAAGTGCTCTACCTGTTCCAGTTGTAATGCCCCTGGAAGTGCCGTACTGAAGCTATAAATCTATAGCTTTGTACGGTTCTAGTGCGGTCTGCCTCCGTGAAATTAGGCGCATTATAAATTCCGCGGGCACTCTGTAATGCGTCTGATACTGGCGTATGGGCTATGTAAAAATATAGCGAACGGGGATCTGCCAGTTTTCGGCTAAAAAGACGCCACACTTCTGGTGCAGCCCCATTCATACATTCATACATTCATACAGTCGCCCTAAGTCTGTAGCTATAGCGACCAGGACTGGCAGCCTATCAGGAGAGATCGAACAGGTCTGTAGCTATAGCAACCTGAGGAGTTGATGCAGCCCCTACAAGTGGGGATATCTAAGAATCGGTAGGACAGTGCTAATGGACAGATATTGCAAAGTGACTTGTTTTTGCAAAATCTTTAACAAAAAAAGCAAAGAGAGACAACTCCTGAGACAACCCTTTTAAGGCAGGTGTTGAAAAATCCAAAGTAAGAATGGTGTTAATAATTTATTTTTATCAATAAACAAAATGCAAAGTGAATGAACAAAAGAGAAATCAAAATCAAATCAATATTTGGTGCAACGGGCATTTACCTGTTTGAGTCCTGGAAATGATAATATGAAATATTGCCCCCCATAGACCCTAATCTCATCGGATCAGAGCAAGCCTACATCCATAGAAGATCTGTGCTTAGTTCTCCAAAATGTTTGGAACAACCTCCCTGACGAGTTCCTTCAAAAACTGTGTGTCTAGTAGAACTGATGCCGTATGGAGGCAAAGGGTAATCACACCAAATATTGATTAGATTTTGATTTCTCTTTTGTTCATTCACTTTGCATTTTGTTAATTATAAACTACTGGCCATACTTACTAACATCTTTACTTCTGATTCCAGGAGATTTTGGCCCTGCCTATGGGAATGGTCTTGATCAACCGAATAGCACTCCTGGTTCACATGGACTATTTGGAGTAGGGAGTTACATAAACCCCTCCGTTTGTGTCTTTTTTGGAGGTTTTGTTTTTATACAGTGCAACCAACAGCTGTGACCGTGTAGGGAGTGGGCTTAGTTCATGATCCTCCTTCATATTATCTTATGCCCTCCTTTCTTACAGGTATCTATCTCTGCTTATTCAATTGTCCTGATCCTGCTTAGCACCGCACCCACCAGGTCCTGACAGAAGTTCTCATGTAGACCCGGCTAAAATACAGAAAAGCCGGGACAAGGTGTTTTGGTTTACTATGCAAATAGGGAACATTCACATGCCTGGCACTGATCTGACTGATGGTGCCTGCTGTTATGCCCTAACCTGCCTAGTGGAATGAGAAAAAAAAAATCACCTTTTGTAAAAATTCTGTTTTTATAAGGTGCAACTAACAGCTGGTACCCGCTTCGTATGGAGTGGACACAGCTCATGACCCTGCTCTATACCTTCACGCACCTTCTTCCTCACAGGCATGAGGTGGTGCCCAAGGTGGTTGCCTTCCTCTGCCTATCCAAATTTACAGCCCTGCTAGAATGGCATGATGGGACTTGTAGGGCCCGTTTACACGGCACAGGACAAATATCGGTCGGTTTATCCTAGCGGTATTTCTACTGTTTTTGTTCTGTGCACACGGCCGCGGGAGGACGGCTTTTCTCCAAGATGAGCGGAGAAAAGCCCTCCCTTTTACATTCACTTGTTCATATTCTGCCTGAAAACTGGACGGAAGAATGAACATGTAGAATGTTTTTCGGGCCATATAGAATGTTTTTCAAACCGCCGGGTGGATAACCCGTGCAGTGAGGACTGCTACATGGGTTTTCTATAGTGGCCCATGTAAAAGTGGCTTTTCTCTTTTTCAGACACTACGGCCATGTCCCCACGGCACTGGTTTGCGGACGGTTTTTCAGTCGGTGTGCGATTTTGCAAACCGTTTGAAAAACCGGACGCAAACCGGTGCCATGGGGGCCTGGCCATAGCGTCTGAAAAAGACAAAAGCCAGTGGTTTAAAGCCATTGCACTAAACCTGCCACACACATATCTATGTTTTAAAAAGAAACAACAAAGAGACAGAAATGCATTTAAGTATTTGCATGCAGAGCTCCGGATAAGTTCTTGATTTCCCTGCAAGCCGCAATTGTTTTTAAAAGAGTAGAGAGAAATATGTGATGTATGGATTATTCTGCTTGTTCCATTTGTCTTGTGACAACTATCTTTATGGTCCTTAAAAATACATGAAAAAAATGTTTCCCCATTAAGTTGAAGTGGAAGGATTGTGTTACAGAGGGATATGTGCAAACCTCACACAGGAGTAATATAATCTCTGAAAGCATTGTTTAAACTGTAAATTCATTACACCATACATGTTGTTGAAAGGTTTAAGTTGGCGACTTCATGATATACCTCATTGTGGTTTTCACATAGTGATGAATTAGCTGCTAAACACTAGATATGGTCTTAGACAGGTTTTCTGTGCACAATAAGGATTACATTAAATTACATTTGAGTTCTGCCATTCACAATGATAACTTAATTCAATGAAGGCACAATCTTATTGAATTTGCTCCAAGAAATATGACCAAATACCACAGTGATTAGTTACAGGGCCATTCCATGGTCTATGTGTCAATGCCATATTTATAATTAGATCAAATAATATGGCTACATTTGACAAAGTAGTAACATTAATGTCAACAGTGTCAGGATATATTCACACCCGGAAGATTTATTGCAAATCTTTGAATGAAATATCTGTTTCATTCAGCTAAATGAAATTGTTTTCGCAGCCTGTGCATGGATTTCTGCAAGATCCATTTTGATGGAAGAGACTACCACTGAATTTTCTGCTGCATGTGAATATAACCGAAGTGGCAGACATTAAACCACTGGAAAGAGGTGATTTGCCTTCATGGGTATAAGTACCTGGGTAACAGGGAAAGCAGCTGATATGGAGCCCAACAACATTGAAAGCCCATCTGTAGTCAAACAGCAGGTGCAATTAATGATGACCATAGACGATTAGATTGGCCCACAGGAGAGCAGGGGAAACCCCCTGTTTAGCCCTTGAGCATGGTGAGCCCCTAGTAATATCAGGCTTAAGGCTGCTTTGTAAGGAGAAGAATCAACTCCAAGAATCAACTCCACTGGTGGACCTCAAGAATCATCTCTACTGGTGCACCCCAAGAATCATCTCCTCTAGTGGAACCCAAGATTGAACTCCACTGGTGCACCCCAAGAATCAACTCCTCTAGAGGAACCCATGAATCAACTCCAGTGGTGGACCCAAAAAACAACTCCCCTGGTGGACCCAAGAATCAACTTCCCTGGTAAGCCAAAGTATCAACTCATCTGGTGCACCCCAAGAATCATCGCCAGTGGTGGACCTCTAGAATCATCTCCAGTAGTGAACCCCAAAAATGAACTCCACTGTTAGGCCCCAGAAACCCTAGTCAGACACAGTAGATGATGAAAAGAGGTATCACTTTTTTATTATTTCTGTGCTGGGACATCACTGGATTATGATGACATCATCAACTTTTTCTTCCCTTTGCTATGATGTAATAGCATTCCCAGTGAGGTTTTGTCCTGCATCTGTGTTATGCCTGTGCTGTGACATAATAGAGAAAGGTTTCATGCTGTGCTTAACTTCTTGTATTTTGTGTAGATTACTCCTGTAATGTGACATCCCTGTGTACATTATCCCCGTGCATGTGTTCATTAACTTGCTACTAAAAGAGGGAGAGGTGGACCCACTCCAGATTTTGCTAAGGGGTCCCATGGTTCTTTGTTAAACCCCTGCTTGTTTTTTTTTATTGTCAGTGCATTTATTACCAATACTGAAGGTAAAAGTCTTAGTCTGTATACATAACTTTTTGGGAATTTCTTTGGAACACCTACAGTGTAAAGTAATGTAAAGGTTTTAGATGACAATGTTTAGACAAAAGCTTGATAGTGAATACTGCAGTTTATCCAAATTAAAGATATAGTTTAGATAATTATTAGGAATATTATATTTAAAATCATTTTAAAGATATCATATATTAATGTTTTATTATATTAATTTTATTGTCCCCGGAAGGCGAGATCACCAGAAGAAAACTAACCTATTTTGGTCATTTGATGAGGGTTAATTCAAGGAAAACAGGGACAACCAAACTTCCATTGGTTGGATATCATCAAGAATGACACAGGAATGAACATCAAGCAATTGAAAGAAGCTGTGGAAAACAGGAAAGCATGGTGAGAACTTGCCTACAGTGTCAGACACGACTGAGTGAATAGAAGAAAATTAAAGGGGTTGTCTCACTTCAAGGATTGCTTTTTATGTTAAAGATCTTGCAAAAACAAGTCAGGGAGGCTGTTCCAAACATTGTGGAGAACTAAGCACAGATCTTCTATGGATGTAGGCTTGCTCTGATCCGATGAGATTAGGGTCTATGGGGGCCATATTTCATATTATCATTTCCAGGACTCAAACAGGTAAATGCCCGTTGCACCAAATATTGATTTGATTTTGATTTCTTTTTTGTTCATTCAGTTTGCATTTTGTTTATTGATAAAAATAAATTATTAACACCATTCTTACTTTGGATTTTTCAACACCTGCCTTAAAAGGGTTGTCTCAGGAGTTGTCTCTCTTTGCTTTTTTTGTTAAAGATTTTGCAAAAACAAGTCACTTTGCAATATCTGTCCATTAACAGTGTCCTACCTATTCCTAGATTACCCCTCTTCTATGGGCTGCATCAGCTCCTGTGGTCGCTAAAGCCACAGACATGTTTGATCTCTCCTGATAGGCTGCCAGTGCTGGTCGCTATAGCTACAGACCTGGCTTCTACTGTAGCCTAGTAGAAGCCAGTAAACATGCCCCTGAATTCAAAGTGAAACCAAGAAAACAGGGTTGAGGTAAGATGAATCGATGTAGTGAGACAACCTCTTTAATGTTTATAAGCCTGGGGTCCCATCAGGGGTGGCATGAGATTTCTAGGATAAAAATAAGTAATGGTGGATGAAGCAGAAACCAGGTGAAAGTGGTATCTGGACAGGCTCTAGAGGAAATTTATCTTCTTCTGGAGAGCACCATAATGATGCAAAGAGACTTACAGGTCATGAAAAGCTCTCTGGCTAAATAAGCTATGTATATTAGCTCTTTTCAAGAAGGACCAAAGATGTCTCTCTTGTGCCACCTCTTGGAGGTAGCTTCCCTTTCAGTCAATTCAAATAGGTGGCACATGAGATAACATCTTTTTTCCTTCTTGAAGAGAGAGCTTATGTACATTTCCTATCTGGACAAGCATACACTAAGACTAATCATGAAGCCACCCAATTCTCTGCAAGATGACTACCTATAAAGAATTTATCACAAAGCATTGTGGGGAAAAAATTGGAAGCTCAAGCGCCTTCTACTGGATGTAACAAATCCTCAATTTGCTTCTGACTTACTGACTGTCTTTGGAAAGCAAAAGGGATGTTAGCCAAGCCAGCATAACTCATCTGCATGCAGCTGTTTCGGGGTTTTGCCCCTCATCGGTGCAGTGCAGAGTTTGCTTGCTAGCTGGGTGGGAAGCAATGAGTGGCTCGGGAAGGGGAATATCTCTCCTTGGGGAGAGCACCATATAGGAGTGTGAGGATTTGAAAATTGCCTTTTTAGAAATGTCTCCACACTTACTGGTTGACATTAAAAACACATGGGAAGAAAACATTAAAAGACTTTCAATATGATATACTAAGTAAAGTTGTAAACCTGTAGTCGATGAAAAAATAAAATAAATGTTCATCAACTTTACAACCAGCTTCTTTATGCACAAAATTTTCACAGTACTTATGTCAATAAAGCTATACTTTCTGCAAAAAATCAGACACACAAAAATGATATAATAAAGATATGAACAAGTAGCCACTGACATCTAACAAAAGCACATAAATGAATGTAGAATTTATGAATTAAGCTGTTTAATCCAAAAGATATATGGAGCTTCCAGTGAACCCAGAAAAAGACTTCATATAAATGAATACTTGTCATTCTGCTTGTACACTTTTGCTATGTAGCTTCAGAGATATAAGAACTGTAGGCTGATATTAATCTCCCTGGTCTCTGATCAGTAGCTGCAAGATTGCACTGTAGAAGCATGTATTTTATAGACATCAGGCTATTTTCCATTGTCAACAGTACCAGAAGTCATAAAGCTGTACACGTAGAATTACATTTTAAGAACACAAGTCCTGCTGTGCTCCAGACAGATGTTTCCAGACAGTTTGGATAGTTACAGGGTTGTATGTCTACAAATATTACTTCGGTGTAGTCCCTGCTCATGTGATATTTCTTAGATTTATTCATTTTATAGCCTTCCGGTGTACTTGACTTTTATATCTTCCCATGAGTGAAGAAAGACCGGTCATCTTTACATTATCACTTATACATTTTAAAAAGTTATATTTATCACATACTGCATAGTTACATTTTCTTGAACAATTATTGATTATAGTAATACAGGGTACATGGGTGAAATGTGTTAGGGTATGTTCACGCAGCGTATTGACACCGTGTTTGCATACATTTTTAGATGCGTGTTTGGATCTGTGTTTGGGACCCTAAGGCTAAGCTAAAAATCTAACAAAATAGAGATAAAAATAGCATATGGTTTGAGCAATATTTACTTTGACATATCGCCATACATGATACATACATATCTGCCATACATGTCTGTCCCGGCCCAAACTGGCCCACAGGGGAGACAAGGAAACGTCCAACGGCTCCCAAGGCATGCCAGGTTTGGGGCTGCTTTTCAAGGAGAAAAGCAGAGAAAGAGAGGAAGAAAGGAAAAGTCATGTGCATTAACTCCAGTCATGTACAGTAGCTGTAGAATAGACCCCAAAAATCAACTAGACTGGTGGACCCCAAGAGTTTATTTCACCAATGAGCCCTAGAAATGAATTTCCCTGGTGGGTCCCAAGAATGAACTCCACTGGTGAACCCCAATCTGACACTGAATGTTTCCACTGTTAAAAGGGTGTTCCCACCATAAACTTTGATGGTATATGGATAGGATATGCAATCAAAGTGAGCCCCCGAAAGTTTTGACCAGTTACTTTTCTGTTCTATGGGAGTTCCAAGTATGGCTGAACACAGCGCTCACCTGTGTTCATAACTCCCATAGAACAGAATGGAGAGTGGTGCGCATCGGGACCGTCTTTCCTTTCTGAGCCGACACTTTCCAGGGACGTTCTAAAGAGTGGTGGGACCTGCATCTATCAGACTTTGATGGCATATCCAAGCGATATGGTGGGAACATCCCTTTAATGGTCATACTGATTTCAAAGAGGTGACTGACAATAGAAACAAGGCTTATCATGTTTCTGTCCAATCTTCTTGAACGCTTTACAGAAATGAAAAGTAAAAAACAAATGTTTACACAATTCTAAATACATTTGTTTTAACGGAACAATAAATAATTAGGTCTGCAGGACTCAATATGAAAAGACATAACTTTTTTTTTTTTTCGCTCCAAAGGAGGAGTAAAGGTTTTTAAATTTGAGATTAGTCGCAGTAGGTATAATATAAGGAATTGCTCTGTAAATGTACACATATTTCGGGAATAGAGACATTTTGAAGGTATTAATTTTAGCAATCCAGGAGAGATTAAGAGCATTTAGTCTCCTAACCACCGCTTCTAAGTCCATCAGCAACGATTTGTAGTTTAGCGAGGGGGACGGGGTAACCTTAATACCCGGGTAGTCTACTGCAGTTTCCTCCAGTTTAAAGTTAAAGGTTTTTCAGAGTAGTTAATTGGAATTTCAGATTATTTATAGGAATAATTGAGGAATTTGAGGTGTTTAATTTATAGTAAGAAATTTTAGAAAAAGTCGAAAGTAGTTCTAAAATGGGAGGGATTGAGAAACCCGGGTTTGAAATAATTAGCATTACGTCATCCGCATAAAGGCTTATTTTATGAAAAAGACATAACTTATTATCCTCCCCTTGTGAGGATGCAAATGACTTGCAGCTGTTTCCGCTTATTGTTATTTTGTTGTACTCTAGGAATATTTGTTGTTGGCTAATGTTATTTACTGCATTTTACATATCCTTATACATTTTAATAGGAGAATCAAAGTCATTCTATTCATCCTGTCATTTGCAGAATGGTATACATATATTATCTTACATCTAATTGATAGAGCGGGTTGTAAAGTCCCAGAAGGTAACCTTATTCAGCTGTCTTGTTCTAGATATAAGCTGTGCTTTGTTTTGCTTCCTGGCTGCCCTTTTTCACTATGAGCGTCTGTACAGAACATGCAGCTGCAAGATGATGTTTTGGCCTTTCCTATTAAGTGTAGCAGATGTGAAGGATATGAGGCTACTGGAAGTACAACGAGTTGACAGAAAACCCTGAGATGAAGCCCAAGGTTCCAGCCACAAAACCTTTGTCCATTGATCCCCTGAGATAGCTTGCTACTCAAGATCCCTTACTTATTCAGATGTATAGTTCACAGTAAAAGTTTTAAGAGAGCAAATCTAACAGTAAAGCATATATATAGCGAGGATGCTAATCACATTCACAGGCCTAGCAGATCTTTCTCCATAAGAAGGTTAGCTTCTATATCACCAGCTGCAGATTTCATTTTGCCTTCTCCGGACAGATGTAGCAAGCGGCAAATAAACTTTCGGCGCATTAACACTTGGCTTAATGCATCTAATGTTGATTCAGCTATTTGTGAAGTCCTTGTTACATATGTGAATGATGCGCACTGCAAACAGTGTAGGTACTGTATGCTATCACCATATTTGTAGAAATAGTACGGCTGTAGGGTGTTTAGTAGAAGTATAGTAGATCCCATACATAGAAGCAAACAGAGTTCACAGTAGTCCATAATTTAGTTAGCAAGAACAAATTTTCTTTTCCACACATACAGTGAAGAAAATAAGTATTTGATACACTGGTAATTAGTCATCCACCACCATCTGCCACCGCTGATCGTTAAGGTCCCATGTCGATACCGGTCGCTAAGCTATCGGCATTAGCAACTTGGTATCGAGGTGGGACATATTGGCAGGGGCGTCATGCAGGGGCATTGCTAGGTAGTTCTATCCAGGGCTTGCGCCCCAAATAAAGCTGCTGGTGTCCTGAGCCTCAGGTCGGCGGCTTTCCAGCAACTGCTGTGGGCCTGAAGCCCCAACGGTCTCTTCAACTGTTTGTGCATCCTCTAGACAGACATGCGCTTAAACACTACCAAGGAGCAGAGAGCAAGAGCTCCCTGACCCGCGGAGCACTCAGTACACAGCACAGGTGGCATGAAAGTGTCATCCCACTACATGTGTGACCAGATGATGTCACGCCTGTGCAGGAAGACCTGGAGCAGTGACAGCTTCAGGGATCGGGGAAAAGGTGAGTACTGTTAATTTTTTTTTATATTGAATTAGCCCATTACACCTCTCTTCCTGCTGGGGGACCTATATCCTGCCTATATACCTACTGGGGGACCTACAACCAGTCTATATATCTGCTGGGAGATCTATAACATGCCTGTATATCTGCTGGGGGACATATAACTTGACTATATATCTATTAGGGGACCTATAACCTGCCTATACACCTGCTGGGTGACCTACAAGCTGCCTTTATACCTACTGGGGGACCTATAGCCTGCCTATATATCCGCTGGCTGACCTATAACATGACTATATACCTGCTTGGAACCTATAACCTGCCTATATACCCACTGGGGGACCTATAACCTATATACCTAACTACTGGGGGACATATAAACTATATATCCACCTACTGGGGGACCTATAACTTACGGGCGGACTCTATCACCTATACTGGGGAACATATATCTTACTGGAGAACCCTATTACCTATACTGGGGGACATATAAGTTACCGGGGCACACTGTTAGCTATACTGGGGGACATATAACTGCTCTGCGAAGTCCCTAACAGTCGTTAAGTCCTGAAGTCGGTTGATAAGAGCTTAGAAATCAACTCCTGGGCCTACTGGTGATTTTGCAAGTTTTCCCACCTACAAAGAATGGAGAGGTCTGTAACTTTTACCGTAGGTATCAGAGGAATCTAAAAACAACAACAACAAAAGAAAACACATTACATGATTTTTAAATAATTAACTTGGATTTTATTGCATACAATAAGTATCTGATACAATAGAAAAACAAAACTTAATGTTTGGTACAGAAACATTTTGTTTGCACTCATAGAGGTCAGATGTTTCCCAGTTTGCACATACTGCAGCAGGGATTTTAGCCCTCTCCACCATACAGATCTTCTCCAGATCTTTCAGGGGCTGTTGCTGGGCTACACTGAGTTTCAGCTTCCTACAAAGACTATCAATTAGTTCCAGGTCTGGAGACTGGCTAGGCCACTCCAGGAACTTGAAATACATCTTACAGAGCCACTTCTTTGTCTGCTCTGGGTGTGGGTTTCAGGTCATTGTCCTGCTGGAAGATCCAGCCATGACCCATCTTACTGAGGGAAGGAGGCTGTTGGACAAAATCTCACAATCTATCCTCCCTTCAAAGTGGTGCAGTTGTCCTGTCTCGTTTGCATAACACCCTTTGCAAAATATGATGTTTCCACCCTCATGCTTCATGGTTGGGATGGTGTTCTTGGGGTTATACTCATCCTCCTTCTTCCTTCAAACATGGCGAGTGGAGTTGGTACTCAAAAGTTTTATTTTGGTCTCATCTGACCACATGACCTAATCTCATGTATCCTCTGGTAAAAAAAGGCCCTGTAACATTTCAATCCATGACAGCATAGTGTATTATTAATGATAATCTTTGAGACTGTGGTCCCAGCTCCAGTCAGGTCATTGACCAGATCCTCCCGTGCAGTTCTGGGCTGATTCCTGACTTTTGTTAGAATCATCCTTACCCCACGAGGCGAGATTTTGCATGGAGCCCCAGACTGAAGAAGACTGACAGTCATCTTGTGTTTCTTCCATTTTCTAATAATTGCGCAACAGTTGTTGCCTTCTCACCAAGCTGCTTTGCCTGGTGTCCTTAGACAGCTCTTTGGGCATGGCAATGTAGGAGAGGTTGGAGTTTTATTGATTGCGTGTGTGTTCATGTGTCTTTTATACAGGTAACGAGTTCAAAGCGGTGCGATTAATACAGATAATAAGTGCAAAGTAGGAGGGCTTGTCAAAGAAAAACTAACAGGTCTGTGAGAGCTAGAATTCTTGCTGGTTATTTAATGCAATAAAATGCAAATTAATGATTTAAAAACCATACAAAGTGATTTTAGAATTTTTTTTAGATTCTGTTTCTCACAGTTGAAGTGCACCTACGATAAAAATTACAGACCTCACCATTCTTTGTAGATGGGAAAAGTAGCAAAATTAGTTTTCAATCTCTTTAAATAAAGTGTAATGTGTAGGTTCTCCAAACTTACAATTCAAGCCATGAAATAAGCATTAAGGAATGGTGATTAGAGGTGCGGGTATGGCTGCTCAATGACTGTAACACTTTTAGCCACCATTCCTCCATCTACTCATTCTTCAGATACGACTTAAAAAAGGCTAACAAGAAACCAAAAAATTGTCCAATCTTCTGGATTTCTATATGCTTATTTTGTGTCTTTGCCTGTATCTGTCGAGAACCTACACTATGCATTATATGCAGGTAGATTAACATCCTATATACTGTATGTGTGGAAAATAAAATTTGTTCTTATTGATTTTATTGGGGAGTGTCATGGACTCGGTATGCTATCAACATAGTATGATGTGGCTCTTTATATAACACCTGCTACATCTGTACTTTGTAAGCCTCAAGTATCAGTCCTCCCTTAAATTTTCTCTTGGCTTGACATATTCAAAGATAATTTTACCGAGGAGGATCCACTAAAGGTACATATTTTACAGAGCTTTTTATAGTTCCATTTATTTGTGCATAGCACAAGAATTTGTGTATTTGTTTAACCGAGGAGGATCCACTAAAGGTTCATGGACCCCCCATGTGATTTGGAATAAGACACAGACACACTGTCAAATGAGTTGTACCATACTATGTTCGGCCTAATCAGGTGAGCGTGTACATCGTACCTGATTATCTGTATTCAATATGCAAAACAAATTACATGAGGTGCACTGTTTTTCTCTTTGTCCTTTTGCATTTCAGCACCAAGTTTCTGACATCCCAAGATAATTGACGCAAGATGTCAAAAGGTCTTATGGCTATCTATGACAGATGTTATATTTTGCCCATCGGCTCCCATGTTTAAAAAAGTATATAATAATTGCATACCACTTTTTCCTGGATGCGATGGAATTCCTCTAAAGGATGCAATGCATTTGCCGTCTGTCACCAATATGGGCCCATGTTAAGAAATAGTACAATCTGTTATTTTTATGTTATTATTTCTATTGGATGATATGAGAAGGCATACATTTTGTATGGTGATAAATCCTTAACAAGATTCAAGCAAAAAACACTGAATATATATACATGTATATATATACAGCAGTATACCTGCTGCAGACGTGCCACCAAAAACCTGGTTTAGGTGCGGGAACGCAACTAACCATAGGTTACTGACACAGGTAGCTAGCGTGGCTGCAATGCAACTAGTGATGGGTTGCCTTTCCCGGGACGGCAATAGCGTTGGCTGGGTTGCCATCCCCATGTTTCAGGCCAGGTTTTGGGCTAGTTCCTGGATGGCTATAAAAGGTGTCAAGGGGCCGCAGGTGTCACGGGGCGTGGTCTGCTACCTGAGAGTGGAGCAGTGGAGGAGCTGGAGAGAGGTTCTTGAGAGAAGCCGGAAACCAGTGGAACTGGTATTTGTATTTATGTGGCTGAACAGTAGGTTCAAACCACAGATAGAGAGAGTCTCATGCTTAGGTAGTGGCTAGACGGCCGAGGTTTTGTTTTGTTTGTTTACTTTGCTGTACGTTTGAGCCTGAATAAAGCTGGCTGCAGCCAGTATAAAACTGACGCCTGGTGTCGGAGTGCCATATATTGGAGTGCCAGCCTGTTTACAAAACACGGCGATCCCAGAGCTGAATGACCCTCGGGCCGGGCCAAAACGGCGTCCGAAGGCATGTGAGCTGTTACAATATATGTATATTTATATATATTTTGGGACTTTGTGTTATTTTGGTGCTTCTATATGTACAATATGTTTTACTGTGGTGTGCCTCTCTTCATTTATATGTAGTTCAGTGTATTTGTGCTTGTACTATGCTACTTACTTTTACTATTTTATGTCAATGTTGTTTCATAAATCCGGAGTTTATAAAAGAAGCTCTAGGCAGGAAATGAGTCAGTATGTGAATAAAGCCACATAGCATGTAGAGGTGCCTTGTACTGAGGAAGTTAAAGAATGGGACTCGAGTCAATAATCTATTGCTAACAACGTAGGAAAGACACTCAAGCTCACATACATTCAGCTCTGTAGGGCACGGAAGGCATGTGCAACCAGTCAGCACACCCAGTCCTGGAAAATATATGAAAAGGAGATCCAGTCTTCTAGAATAAGATCCGGTAATGATAGGTAGTGATGCTAAGACTAAGGGCAGTGTTTAGCCCGATACACGTCAGTCATCTGCTATCCTATTTTTCTGTCTTACGTGTTGATTTTTTAATAAATTACTGGATTTTGTTCTGAAAGGCAAGATCTCCTTTTCATATAATAATTTAAGGTAAAGGTGTGACAGAAGGAGAGCCTCCAAAAATTTAGCAGAGAATGAGACATACTACTGATAAAATAGTTGTAGTAAGCTCCTGCCCGATACATTGCCTACGGAGAAGAGAGGCTGTAACATGGTAGAACAATTGTGAGGATAGCGGAATGTATTGTAAGAAACAGGTCTATGTAACAGCAATACAGACCTATGGTATCTGATGAGCTAACATTAACCTAGAAAGCACAAGATTTATCACTATTGAATTTTTAAGAATATTCACGTCACTGTATGTTCTGCAATGTTCAAGTAATACTTCCACTTAACTATGTGACTATTCTGCATATTATGTCTTTTCAAAGAGACTGCAACCATTAAAAGGTATGTAATCATTGTGTAAAAAGTAAAATAAAGTCATTATTCCAGCCGCAGTACACCCTATTTCAACCTACATCAGTCATCTTATGTTTCATTACTTAATCTCTTCCTAAAGAGTCTGACACTGGTTGTAAGAGTATGACTAAGTCTTCTAACTACCACCCTGACCACCTAGTTCCCCAGACTTGAACCCAATTAAGCATCCATGGGACCACATTAATGGCCATGGCTATGAATCCACCCCCATGCATCCTCCAGAAGCTGGTGGTCATAATAATGTGACTTGACTGAGCCACTAGACTGTGTGAAGCAGGAAAAATCACTCTTTCTAATTTGTATATTGAAGATTTTTGGTTAACTTACTTCATTAGGAGACACACGTGGCAAAGCTCTTTAAAAAGGTTGGGAGCTCCTCAGACATCATCCTCGCTTTGTCAGACTGGGGAAAAACAGGTGCTACTATCCCATGGGAGCCAGAACCAGGGATTGTAATTGTGAATATTGTTTGTGGTGCTTGGCAGTAGGCTCAGGCCACAGTTAGTAAGAAAACCTTAGTCTTTAGTTAAGAGCTAGATAGCTTAAGGTTTATGTTCTATACGTTGTACACGGACATGTTACGAAGCGATGAACAAAGATGGCTGTGGTCAATTTTTATCTTAACTGCCAAGTTGGAGTAATGTCCTTGGATGTATTTCTGTCCCAGAATCGACCTAACCAAGGAGACGGCAATTCTGACAGCGAATTGACACCTGAGAAGTAGCAATGTATATATTTGAGTTATTCTAAAGAGGTAATAAAAATGAAATCTTCTAACCATAAGCTTCCCATAAAGTTCCTTCTCTTTTCCACTCACACATGCCCACACAGTTCTGTCAGGTGCCATCAAAAAGGGGAAGGAGAATAATTATGCTTTATAAAAAAAATTAGACCATCCGATCAGATTTCCTGGATTCTTTCAATAATGTATGGGAACTTTGGATAACCTCCTCAATGTCACCCTCATCATGTAGGGCTTTGTCTATCTCACCCTAGTTGTGGCTATGTTGAGTCTTGCAGTCTATGCAGCCTTTTTTATTCCTTCTTTCCCTTTAAGAAACGAGCTTGTGGAGTATGCCAATGTACTTCATTAAACCTGCACTGATACATCTAAATGTTGTTGTTGTTATTAATATCATAATGTCTATATAGTTTTTTTTGATAAGACTTAAGGAGCTTTTGTTCTTTAAACCCTTAGGGACGCTATAAGTTTTGACCTATATGACAAAGTCCCATTATTAAAATCTGATGTGTCACTTTATGTGGGGATAACTTTTTGATACTTTCACTTACCCATGTGATTCAGAGATTTTTTTCTCATGACACATTGTGCTTTAAAATCCTTGTCTATTTGTAAAAAATCTCAAAATGTTGTGAAATTAGAGAAATTTGCCATTTTTGAACTTTTCTGCGTATAGGACAGATAGTTATACCACACAAAAATAGTTTCTAACTAGCATCTATGATATGTCTACTGTAAGTTAGCGCCGTTATTTAAATGTCTTTATTTTTTTATGAGATAAGGGGGGCTTATAGATTTAGTAGGCATTTTTCACATTTTCAAGAACATTTCCAACATAGATTTTTTGAGAGACCAGTCCAGTTCTGACGGCTTTGAGAGACCTGTATGTTATATAACCCCATAAATCACTCCGTCTAAGAAACTGTACCACTTAAAGTATTCAGTACAGAATTTAGGAAGTTTACTAACCCTCTAGATGTTTCACCGAAATTAAAGAAAAGTGGAGATGATTTCAAAATTTCACGTTTATTAGAGATCTTCAATTTGTATCCATTATTCACTGGAACATGGTAGATGTTACCAATAAAACGCAACTCAATATTGATTCCTTCGATTCCCATATGTCGCCCAGGTGTGCTTATTGACTCAACCACAAGATTCAGAATAGGATGAGCAACTATTGGATTTTGGGATTTAATTTTCATTAGGATTTTCTTTAGACGCCATTTCAGGTTTGTGGACACCCTAAAGTGCTAAAATGTAATAATCACCCCTAACAAGATCCCATATTGGAAATTTCAACCCTTAAGGAATACATCCAGGGATATAGTGAGTATATTGACCCCATGGGTGTTTCCAAAAGTTTTTAAGCGTTAGACTGTGAAAATTAATAAGAAATTAGTTCCTCATATCATGCAGTTTTAGCTGAAAATGTTCATAGGAAATCTTGAAAAATAAAGCACCCCAAAATCTATTAAGCAGTTTCTTCCAAGTTTGGCAATACCCTATATGTGGGTGTAAACTGCTGTTTGAGGGCATGGCAGAGTGTACAAGGAGTGCTATTTGGCTTTTGAAAGGCAGATTTTGGTGGGTGCCATGTCGCATTTGCAAAGCCCCCAAAGTACCAGAACAGGTGAAAAATTCCAGCAGTCACCCCATTTTTAATTCAACACCCCTCAGGAAACTAATCTATGGATGTATTTAGCAATTTGGACACAGGCGTTCCATAGTTTTTTTGTATTCTGCCGTGAAAAAAACACGGTTCTGTTTTTTTTGCAAACTTTTACAGCGTTCTCTGTGCAGTATAACTGGCATGATAACTTCACTGTGCAGGTCGTTGTGATTACATTGGTATCAGTTTTATATAGTTTTATATAGTTTTTTATGCTTAACTACGTTTACACAATAGAAATGTATTTATAAAAAAAATTATGGGCGACATGTATGAAGGAAGGCGCATCAAAGTGAATTGTCGAGTCTCTTTTTCAGTGTATAATGCATCTGATGATTGGGCCGGCCCAATCACGTGATGTGACGTATGTATGTGATGAGGGTCGGGCTAATTTAGTAATGTATTTATTGTAACTTGTTGCCATGACAGGAGCTTGGGCTCTGAAACGCTCGCTGGATGCGATATTTTGTATGTCATAATATTTTAACCTTTAATAAACGCGGGAACCTCATTTTTCTACTTCATACATGAGTGCCGTGTCGCTGGATTTCTTCATTTGCCTTTTTTCCTTTTACATTCATAGATGTGTCTAATATTACGAGTGTGGTGCGACACGCCTCCATAATGCCCCCAGAAAACCCCTTTATGTTAGACACATTAGAAAGTGTTGAGTCTTACAAACAATGCGCCAAACACATACATTAGGCGCATTAGACATCGTAGCCGGCTCAGTTAGGTGCATTGTACGCCAGAAAAAGGGTGAAAATCCCTTTCATATATGTCGCCCTATATTTTTATATCATCATAGTCTGATAACCATAACTTTTTTATTTTTCTGTACATGGAGCTGTGTAAGAGCTTGTTTTTTGCGGAATGAATTGATGATTTTATTGGTATAATTTTGGGTTTCATTTAACGCTTTTATTGCGTTTTCTCAAGATTTTTGGGAGGCAGGATGAACAAAATACAGCAATAATATATATATTTTTTTAAATTTCTTACAGTGGTCACCATGTGGTATAAACGACATGTTAACTTGACTCAGCAGGTTAATAAAATTACAGCGATACCAAATTTATATATTTTATATGTTTTATTGCTTTATTTAAAAAAGAAAACACATTTTTGCATCGCCATAGTCTGACAGCCAGAACTTTTTTATTTTTCTGTGTATGGAGCTGTGTAGGGACTTGTTTTTTGTGTTATGAGTTGACGTTTTTAATTGGTACAATTTTTTGGGGGAAACAAGACTTTTTGATTGCCTTTAAATCTGTTTTTTGGGAAGCATGGTGAAGAAAATACTGCAATCCTAGTAGTAATTTTTATTTTTAACAGCGCTCACCATGAAGTATTCATGACATGTTGGTTTTGCGTCGTGGGTCAATACAATTCTGGTGATACCCAATTTATATAGTTTTTACTATGTTGTAGCACTTTAAAAAGAATAAAAGTGTTTTTATTGTGTAAAACAATATTTGTGCATCGCTTTCCTAGCTTTTTTTATTTTTCTGTATACAGAGCTGTGTAAAGGTTTGTTTTTTTTTTGCAGAACAAACTGACGTTTTCATTGGTATCACTTTGGCATTTATATGACTTTTTGATGGCTTTTTTATTCATTTTATGTGATATCCGGAACAAAAACCGCAATTCTGTGACTGTTTTTTTTTGGGAGGATTTTATGGCATTCATCGGCAGGTTAGAAAATGTGACAGATTTATAGGATAGGTCAGTACGCACACAGCAAAACCATTTTTTTCACATTATTTACGTTTATCCCTTTAGGGGAATTGACCCAGTGATCTGTAGATCGCTGTTACAATACATAGCAGTACATACTTCAAAAATGTACATACAGCAGTACATACTTAAAAACACAGATACAAGGCCATACTCATAGCTCCACAGCTGGACATTATGCTATTCCTAGAGGGAGGCAATGTAAATCTTACTGCTGCACGGGATAAATTGCATAGGTGCAGCTCTCTGATAATTGCTCATTCACCTATACATGAGGGGAGCAACTGCCTAGTAAGAAACTCCACATTGCATGGGAAATAGTTTACACCATTATGCATTAAATCCACTATACCATACAGGGAAGATTGCACAAATGCAAAAAATACAGATAAACAACCACTAAACAACCACACACCTACTATTCATGAGGGGGTGGTTGTCAGCATTACAATTGCTTATATAGGGTGACAGTTATACAGTTATGTATGGTATTCCATGCTGATTTGCAAGCAATTGATGACACCCTTACTAGTTTATCGAGTGGATTGCCATCATATTTCAAGTGCCTAACACAAAATACTGACACCCTCTGCTCCCCAGTATTACAGGGCAAACTACATACTGAAAAAATATCAAACATGAGGTATTAGTTGATATTTTGTTTAAACTACGCAAGCTCACAAACCACGTCAAGGGGCCTCATTGTCTTGCTGCACCTGTGCAATTTTTACCATGTAGCACTGGGATTTTTATTGCCTGAAATGGTTCATTACCCAGCCATTGAGCTGTAAGTATGGCCTTGTGCCTGTGTTTTTAAGTAAATAATGTCCCATTTTTCTGTGATTGTCTTTTGTTATATTTCTAATAAAGCTATTGTAGAGACTCGCAAGACAATCCTTGATGTAAGTTTCGAACTTACGTATTTTGTCCAAAATATCAACTAATTGGATATCCCCTCCCTCACAGATGGTAGGTGTGTGAGTGTTGTATCAGTATTTTTGCTCTTGAGCAATCTTTCATGTATGGTACAGTAGCTCTTCTGCATACTGGTGTGAACTGGTTTTTATCCAACATGCAGTTTTGTTTTGTTTTTTAACTAGGCAGTTGCTTCTCTTGTGGAAAGGTGTGTGAGCAATTGTTAATCAATGGTCTGCACCTATGTAATTTCTCCCATGTAGCACTGGGGCTTGTACTGCCATCTTTTGTCCAGCCATAGAACTGTGAGTATGGCCTTGTGTCTGTGTTAATAAAGTTATGACAAATGATGAGTGATTTCAAAACTACATAAAGCATTAGATTTAAAGAAAATATTAATAATGACAGCTTTAGGTTTTGCTGCTTAGTTTAATAATTTATCATTGCTGTCTGCCCGGAAAAAACATTTTTAATGGTGCCAAAGCAAAAGAGCATTTGATGACGCAGATATAAATTCTATACCAATTACAGTAAGAGCTGTCATGAAAATCTATATCTGGGTTCTCTTGATAATCTGTTTTGTACTACAGAAATCAATACATAACCAAGATGAAAACGACACCTACAAGGGTTACCACCAGATATAACTAAATTGTGCAGAAGAAAACAACATATCCTTATCCATGTGAACAAATCCAACCCTTGATTTTAAAATGGTCAGAAAACCAGGTAATAGGTGCAAACAACAGAACCTTACAAAAGAAATCTTGTTTTATATTATATGCAGTCATATAACTTATTCAAATTTAAGGAAAACATGTTGGCATATAATTTATTCTTGTGTCTTCAACCTCTTAAAGGGGTTTTCTCACTTCTACGATTAGCTTTTAAGATGTAGGGACAGATAAATGAAGACTTTTTCTAAATACTTTGCTTTGTTCATTTTTCATTGGTTAGGAGATAAAGAAGATTTTATGTCGTCTGGTTACAACCATCTCTTCTCTCTGCTCTCTATTATGTCATTGCTGTAAGCTGCTGTTGGTCATTCACTCCAACCATGGTGAGTCACCTCCTGCAGAGTCTAAGATACATGAGAGGCTTTCAAAGTCTGGTAGTAGGGATAAGAAAACACCCTTAAAAGCCCTACAGCCTGGTGTAACCCCTTACCGCACCTGGACGTATGGGTACGTCCCAGTGCCAATAAGGGGCTTTGTAGCAGGATTGCAGTTAATTGCAGCTAGCACTCGGTGGTTACAGCGCGTGAGGGTGCCAGCGCCATCCCATGCTGTTTAACCCCTTAAATGCCGCGGCAAAGATGTTTTAGTTCAACATTTTTTATTTTCATAAGAAATCCTGCAGAAAAAGCACCCCAAATTTTGTTACGCAATTTCTTCTAAGTACAGCAATAACCTATATGTGGATGTGAACTGCTGTTTGGGTGCATGGCAGAGGGTACAAGGGAGGAAGCGCTATTTGGCTTTGGGAAGGCAGATTTTGGTGGGTGCCATGTTGCATTTGCAAAGTCCCCAAAGCACCAGAACAGGTGAAACCTTGCAGAAGTCACCCCATTTTGGAATCAACACCCCTCATGGATCTCATCTAGAGGTATTGTGCATTTCGGGCCTACAATTGTTTCACAGATTTTTAGCATTTAACAATGAAAATGGAAAAAAAATACAGCAATTCTGGATTTTATTTTTATAAAATCTGTGAAATTTTATCCGCCATGCAGAATAAATGACAGGATAACTGTACTATGCAGTCAGTACAATTACAACTATATCAATGTTATATAGTTTTTTATGCTTTACTACTTTTACACAAAAGAAATGCGTAAAAGTAGAGCGTCTGCAAGCCGTAACTTTTTTATTTTTCTGTACATGGAGCTGTTTAAAGGCTTGCTTTGTTGTGGGATGAGTTGAGGTTTTAATTGATACCGTTTTGGGTTTTATATAACTCTTTTATTACTTTGTATTCGGGATTATGGGAGGCAGACTGAAAAAAACAGTAATCCTGGTAGTGTTTTTTGATTTTTATTTTTAACAGCGCTCACTGTGCAGCATAAATGGCATGCTAGCTTTACTCTGTTGGGTGATAAGATTACAGCCATACCCACTTTAATTTTTTTTTTTTATGTTGTAACTTTTTTTACAATGTTTATGCATTGCTGTATATTGATAGGCATAACATATTTTTCTGTTGATGGAACTTTGAAAGGGCTTTTTTGTAGTATGACCTGACATTTTATTGGTCCTACTTTGGGCTTGACATGACTTTTTGATTGCTTTTAATTTAAATTTACATGTAGCGGGATGAACAAAAAATTAAAATTTTGTATTTTTTTATTTTTTTTATAGAGTTTATTATGCAGGTTAAATAACATGACAGATTCGGAGCCCATGTTGTTACAAATTTGTGTACTTTATTTAATTATTTTCTCAGTGATAAGCATTTGAATGGGTAAAGGGGGTATGTGTGTTTTACTGTTTTTGTTTTACACTTTTACATTTTTTTTTTTACTTGTCCCACTATGGGACTATACTCAATGGAGGTTAGATCACTGGTATAATACATTGCAGTACATGCTGGGGATTATGTTGCATGGGTGCCAATGGAAGACAGAGGAAGTTCCCTTCCTCTGTCCAACTCCTTAGTTGATGTTATCGCTATTGAGTGCGGTAGCTAAAGGGTTATGCAGCTGGGCACGGAGTTATCTCTGCTCCTGGCCCCAACTACAGGTGCCCAGCTGTCAATCACTGCCGAGCTCCCACAGCGATTGTGCGGACACAGCTCATGAGCCTACATGATCGCCATGATGTACCCGTATGTCATGGTGTATTAAATACTAAGACACAGTGACGTACGAGTACATCAGGGTGCATTAAGGGGTTAGTATTTACCTATTTATTTACCTGTATTTATTCTTAACTATTTGCTGACCGCCCATTGACTTTAAACATCTGGCCGGTTGGCAAAGACATTCTGGAACATTCTGGTAAAGTTCATAGCCGCACGGTGATTGTGCAGCTGCAGAAGCGGAGAGCCCAGCTGCCATGATTTATTACCATCCCTTTCTTTCTAATTGCTCTTATGTAAAATGCCCCCTCAGAGGTTTTATTTGTAACCTTATGGGGGGCACAATATGTAAAAGAAATAAATAAAAAATAAACACACAACAAATCAATAAAACAGCCCAAACATTAACTTTTAGCCTGGGGACTGTGGGGGTCAATCTAGCAACTCTAATTCATTGTCATTGAACCATTCCTTCTCCAACATTGATGTATGCATCAGGTTGTTGTCCTGCTGGAACACTATGTCTTCCTTTTCATACCCATAGTACTGGAGTGTAAGAAGTAACTCATCTTGTAGGACGCTCACATATAGCTCAGCATTGAGACCACCATCCATCCTGATCAAGCATCCGATGCCTTTGGCTGTGAAACAACCCCATATCATCAGGCTTCCTCCAACAAACTTGACAGTTCCTTCAATTTCTCAATCCATTAGCCCCTTTTCTCTTAATTCCTCCAGACCTATTTGCACCCATCAGAGCCCAGTCCTTTGATTTTCGTCTCATTGCTCCAAATCACCCATTTCCAATCTTCTACTGTCCACTTTTCGTACTTTTTTGCAAACTTAAGTCAACGCTTCTTATTGAAGTCGAGGCTTCTTCACCTTTTTCCTGGCCACCATATAAGACTTGTGTAAGGTGTTTGCCCGGGGCTTGTATAGACGCCTATGATCTCACTATCAAGAAGCATAAAAACCACCTCCATTGCCGTGTTTGCTGTGGTAGAACTGATAGATATTGTGAGGGTCGACTTGTTGACTCTGATATTTTGCCTAGACATCCACCTCTTGGCTTTGGATTGCTCCTCAATTAGAACCAGTGACCTTTCGCTTGGAAATTAACCTAATAACCCATTGAGCAACCCACTGGAAGCAAAATAGTAACAATGCATTTACATGACAAGAACCTGCATAACTAAGCATATGCTAAACAGTTGCAAGTCAAATTGATGTATTAGATAGCCAAGATTATTGTCTGTACAATGATGATAGTATCATTTTCTAAGCTGCAGGGGATGGTGAGATATGGAGCTTGAAAGTCAAAAGTTCAACACATTGTTACTCCTTTGCTTGTCAGTGTATATCTGTATTACTTATCTGCGTAGTTTTCTGTTATATTTCTATTGCATTATGTTGGTGACATTTTGGGGTTTAAGAACCAATTACCAGTTTTCCACAGAATATGGTTTCAACATACAATGGTCGTCCTTGAACCAAATAAAATTTATATTGTGGGACCTCTGTATAAATGTATTTTTACTCTGAAAGTTAATACCTTTATAGCAAACAGCTTGTGATATAGGACCCTCTCTAGCCATAGTAATTTTGGTCATCTTTCTTTTACATCTATTTGAAATATAATGTGTTTCAGTTTCCCTGGGGGTGCTGTGATGTATAGCTACCAAGAGAGGAATGTCTCAAATCTTTATGTCCTACAAAGATAGACAATGATACGGACACTATTTTAGTGGAAAATTTTCATAATATTTGCTGCCAATGAGACACATGGAAATAAAGGTGTGGGGACAAAGGAAGGAGGAAACCAAAGCTGCTTCTGGTGACAGAAAGGCTATGGAATAGTTATGAAATTGTGCTTTATAATATCCAGGGGAAATAAATGCATACGAAGCAACAACCTTTATGTGTGTTGTGTGACCTTGCATTCAACAGTACCCATTGAATTACTGCTGTAATGTAAAAGACCCAACCCACTATTAAAGCCCAAATTATTGACACTAGGAATATCTTTCAATGTTTTGTAAGGCAAACACTGCAAAGTAGTAGGCTTAAAAGAGAATGATATATGATGTAACCTCATGGCAATCTATGACCTCACTACTTTTAATATAGCTTGTTCCATTTCTCATTTTACAAACAGCTATAAAACACCGTAGGAAAGCAGTAGTTATAACACAGATAAAACAACCAGTGCAGGGTTGTGTGTATTATCGCAGGTGTAACCCTACTGTAAAAATATATTTTTGAAGTTTTTTATGTATGTGTCACATGTAATTACGGCTTGGGAACATACCGTCTCAAACAAGTCTTCAATATACAAATTTAGTTTTATATTTTTATTCTAGTTCTAATGAATATATAAAAGTGCAGGTGTCATCTACTCAATTTAAAGAGGTTTCGTGTTGCACAAAAAGCTCCCCTAGGATGATATTGTCATATATGGAAACCGTCAAGGTGATATCACTAATGTTGCTTAAATAGAGCCTTGTTGGATTCGACATTTAAAAAAAAATTGGGTTCTGGTCATCCTGAATTTTTTCTTATCCCAACCCTATTTTTAACCTTGTTCTTCACACTGACAATAACCATATACTTAAGTTAAAGTTAAGGTCTTTAGGGTGTTTTGAGGATTTTCTTACCTTTTAACATTGCACCAAACCTCACATCACTTCTGCTACAGGTATTACTTCAGGTGTGACTGTCCGATGTCACTTCTGGTTTCCCTAAGTTACCCATATGTGTAGACAGAATGAAATCTGATGTCACTTCAGGTTTCCAAACCATAAGGTTAACCTAGGGAAACTGTAAGTGATGTCACACATTGCAATAGAAACTACACTGTAGCAGGGGTGACAGGAGGCCTAGAGCCATGCTGAAAAGTCAACCCCTTGAAACTCCTAAAAAACCCAACTTCGAACCTCACTCCAATTTTGGGTTATGGTAAATTTTTTTGCAATTTACACCCAAAAAAATCTATTTGGGCCCACCTGAATTGAATTACTTACCACCAAAGGAGGTATCTCTCCTCATTTTATTTCCATTCAGCACAAAACCTCTTTGAGTTCTACAGATAATATCCAACACTGCAATAAAACATGATGCAACGACCTGGAAGGGACTTTACTGTGCAAGATTGTGTATAGGCTTTTGTGCCCATGAGTCCACTCTAGAAGAAGGGGAGCACTGGCCATACAGTGGCTCAGTGGTCAGCAGTGTTGTCATACAGTGCTGGCATCCTTGGTTCACATCTCCCTAAGGAGTTTGCATGTTTCTTTCCATACTGATGGGTGGATTTGTAACTTAAATTGTGAGTTCTGATGAGAATTGTGAGTAATGACAATCTCTGTACAGCACATCAGAATATGTGAGTGCTCTATAAATAACAGTCATCTGTTACAGTATCTACTACTCTTTTTGTTAAGCCTCTAGTCTTTTGAGGATCCTGGTTAAGTGTTAAACCCACAGGTGTTTGGCTTACTATAAGGGCATAGGACACGGCATAGGTTTGCGGGCCGGTATTTGTCCTGTTTTGCGCCCATCCCCACGGCCACGGGAGGGACAGCTTTTCTCCACGATGAGCGGAGAACAGCCCTCCCCTCTCCCATTGAGAAGCACATCTTCCGTCCGGAAACCGGACGGAAGATGGTGCTTAATCTATGTTTTGCCGCCGGACCGCCGGCGGCAAAACCTCCGGGCGGAAAACCGCAATGATGCAACATTTCAAGGGATCAACCCTTTTTCTCTTGATCCCTTGAAACGTTGCTCATTGCGGCGTTCACCCGGCCGGTTGTCCATGCTACTCCTGTCCTACAAAATGCAGTGAAGCGTTACTAAGGTATTTACCTGTTTATGCAACTTACGTCTACTAGTCTTCTGACTGATACAGATGCGATGCTTTTATTGATTGTATGAAAGTATGTCATTTTTGGAATAAAGAAGAATAATTTTCCTAATATACGGGTCCACCTTTGTCATATTGAATTGTTTGGACTATGGGAATCCCAGGGAAGATCCCAAAGTGAGACCCAGGAACGTATAGGTTGCTTACATATATATATAAAGGCGGTTACATATTTATTTATTATGTTATCATTGTCTGCTAGGTGCGGGTCCCACCTCTGGGACCTGCACCTATCTTGGGAAGGGGCCCATGAAACTCACTGTGCAGACTGAAAGCTGGTCGCGTTTGTGCACATCTCTCCATTCTGTTCTAAGGGACTTCTGAGAAGAATCGAATGCATCGCTTGGCTGTACTCGTTGCTTCTAAAAACAGACTGGAGAGTAACTGCCCAAGCACGACCAGCTCTCCAGTCTGCGCTGTGACTTTTGGCCATATTTTTCACTTGTGGCAAAAAAACCTTAAAAGAGTGATGACATGCCAAGCAGACAGACTGGAAACGGCTGCATCTCAGCAATCTAAAATTAAAGATCCTTATAATTGATGTCTGTCACTAGTTTGTGCTGTCCTCAGCAAGTGGGGCATAAACTATGTGACAGGTTCCCTTTAAGAACTTTTTAGGAACAGAGGAAGCTTTCCTCCGGAATGTCGCTTCCACCTGAAAAATATTTAATGAATCTGCTCATCCCTTAACCCTGATACTACAAAAATGCTGTCCATTGTCATCTCCCACCTAGACTACTGCAACATCCTTCTCTGCAGCCTCCCATCTAGCACTCTCGCTTCCCTTCAAACCGTCCTCAACTCTGCCACCCTTCTGATTCACCTCTCTCCTCACTACTCTTCTGCCTCTCCCCTCTGCCAATCCCTTCACTGGCTGCCCAGCGCATTCTTTTCAAGTTACTAACCATGATCAACAAGGTACTCTATAACCTCTCCCCTCCATACATCTTTGCCTTAATCTCCAGATACATTCTCTCACGTAATCTCTGCTTCTCACAGGACCTCTGCTCTCCTCTTGTCAACTCTGACACAATAATCTCCACGACTTCTCTCGTGCTTCCCCCACACTCTGGAACTCACTGCCCCAACACATCAGACTCTCCTCCACTTTCACAGCTTCAAAAGCATCCTGAAAACCCATCACCCATGCCTATAACCTACACTAACCCCACTGTCACTACACCCTCCACAAACATGTCTGCCTCTCACCTTCTGTCTATTTCCTCCTCCTTGTAGATTGTAAGCCCTAGCAGTCAGGGACCTCTCTCCCTCTGTACCAGTGATTAGTCATCTATTGTCACCATTGTACTTGTTTGACTTATGTTATGTATGTAACCCCCATGAAAGTACAGTGCCCTAGAATCAATGGTGCTCTAAAAAAATATAATGATACCCTGCATTCAGAAGCCCAGAAGTCGGGAATTAAGTAGCTAATTAAAATTTCCAATATATATGGATATATAAATAAACCCCGCCTCAGACAAGTCAACAATGAGGCATAAATTAGGCACTCGACGTTAAGATAAAATACATTGAGGTTTGGAAAATAGTGTTTTTCTGGCCACTTTGTGATAAAAGGGATACACAGCTTACGCAGGAGCAATTTGCTCAAAACTTAATCAGCCTGTAACTGCCCTGTATGTTAACCATGACAACTACACATCTCTAATTGTATCCACATGCTCCCTACTTTTAGGAGGGGACCTGGATAACAAGTATGGTCAATTGGCTATACACCCTAGCAATATGTGGCTCTGACTATGAGATTCATAGTAGTAATTTTTATGACTATGATAAAATGTATTTAAACTGTTGTTATGTTGAATTCTGTATCAAAACCTTACTTTACAAAAAGTGAATTTAAAAAAGGAAAAAAAGAATAACATTTCTTTAGCTCGCCCTAATAGCGAGCTCATAAATGGCCACACCTTGTCATACATACTGAGATTAGCTACTGAGGAGTGAGGGAAAGAAGGAAGGCAAAAAAGCCAGGGTGAAAGAACTGCTTTCACTTGGCATGCCCAAATATAAAACATTTGCCTATTTACCATAATAGGCAAAATTTTATACCAAAATGGCATCAAATCTTTGGGTTGTTTTAGCAACCAGGTGTTCACAAGGGGTGTCCCATTCTGGACAGGACTGTTATACTTACAGTAAGTCGAATGGATGCTTTCTTACAAAGAGAACTCTAATTATCATATATATTCATTTTATTTATATTCGTATTAACATGTCGAAAACAAAATACTATCCATAACAGTTTTATTGTAAAAGCTGGATAAGTCTAGAGAAATCAATTGGATCTTTTATCAATGTCATCCATATAAGATGTAGAACTGGAAACTGAATCTTTTCCTAACAATGCTTGACCATTTATACATGCCATGGTTGCTACATGAGAAATCCAGTCCCATATCATGTCTGTTTCCTGGTCACTAGTGTCGCCCGACTAGGGCCCTGTTTGGTTTAACACAGGTTTGACTGCACCAATGATAGAAGAAGTATTGGTTCACAAGGAATCCAGTCTGAGTTTTGTTTCTCTAACCATATTATCTCTATCTTTCTATCCCTTAAACTGGCTAAATACCTAAACCTAAGTTTTAGTTAGGTTCAGGGAACTTGGTATGTTTTAGGGGTTAACTTACCTGACAGTGTTGCTCCAACCACCATTTCTGGTGTGACTGAAGTGTATTCTAGTTTCCTTCGATTACCCCTATAATGTGGAAAGTGGAGGTGATGTCGGATGTGATGTTGGACACTTCTAAATCATCTTCATTAGTTCCCAAAAATCATAATGGGTAAACCTAGGGAATAATGTATAAATAACTATTAGACGTAAATGGTTTGTAGTGATACTTTCGTGGAGAGTAGTTGAAAAAGGAATGGCAGCAACGCAATATCCAGAGTGATGCTAAATGGTAAGCTACAACTAAGAGCAATACCTGTCCCGAAATGCATCACCTTTTGATACCCCTCTGATCTTTATGCACACTGTGTTGGCATTGTTTGTATGGTCTCAATAAATCCTTCCATTTTTATCTTGACTGGTGCTGATCATCCTTTGCAATAGTTTGTAATCGCGTAGCTTAAACACATTGAAACCCCTGACGTAATACAAGGTAAATTTAGGGTTAGGGTTGGTTTTTTGGTGATTTTTGGCAAAATTCAATTTGGGAGTACTCAAATCAAATTGCTTACAGATTTAGACTAAATCTGAAAGCAACTCAAATCTGAAGTGCATCATTAATAGTCAGATATTGCAGAAAACCACGAAAGCTTTTGGCTCCAGACCAAGATAGTATAGTATGCAGTATGTTTACAGTAGCTTTAATCCAAAAATGTAACTATCCTGCCTACCACTGCTATCAACACTATTCAATGTTGCAAGGGAGACCTGTGACCTCCATGCCTAAAACACTGATTTTGGGTGGACAATTTCTAGATTGAGTGTCAAGCACATATCAAAAATGCATGTTGTAAGCAGCGTACATGCTGGTAAATATCTTCCTTTTTGTAAGTTTTAATATACATGTCAATGTATTTATGTCCATATATGTAATATTGTATCACCTATCTATCAGTTTATTGATCAATTTAGAGGAGATGGTATAAGATTTAAATAATAATTTAAACCATAATGATGTTTCCTGCCATTGCTAATCTAGCACCACTGGAGCACTGGAGTCTCTGACTGCTTCCCCAGCAATGACATGATATTCACTGATCACTTGACCACGAGCCAATTGTTGGCTTTCTTAGTTACATGCTGTATATTAGAGCAGTGACCACTGAGGCAAGTTTTTGGCTCACAGTCACAAGAGTGTTACGTCACTGCTAGAGGATTAGCTGAGGACGATGGAGCTGAAACATTTTGGTGGCTAGAGAGGTGAGTACAAATTAAGTTTTTCTTTCAAAGCAGTTTCAGGCAGGGAGGGTTTCACAAAAAACTCCTCACAGTTATGCTCTTTATTTATGGTTATTATGACATGGCTTGGTTCGCTGCTCTTGAATTTCTCTCTTCTTTCAATTCATGATGCAAATAAACCATACTTACAGGATATCATATAGGAAAAGAGAAATCACAGTTGTGGTCTAACATTTGGTGTATTGCACAACATCCCAGTACCAGTTACTGCCAAGGCTATGTCTACATGGGACTGATTTACAGTCGGATTTTTTATTGAGGATTCTGCATTGGAATCCAAAATATTCAACAGTAAACCAATCCTATAGAACCTCAATGGATATATCTGAGAATGTTAGTCTCAGCTTGGTCTTTACTGAGGTATGGTTTTCATATATGTAAGCTCTGAATTAAACTATGATATTGTTTCTACAATCAGCCGGAAATATCAACGGATTATAGTGCTCGTTCTATAGAATAGGCGCATGAGAAATTCTGATAAAACACAGGCAAAAAGCAGCAACAAAAGCATGCAAAAAAAGATAAAATATGGTACAGATTCTAATTAAAATCGTACACAGTATTTTTACCCAATGGCCATGTAGATGAAGCCTATGTTGTTTGAATAGGCCCTGTTTGGTCGAACCTCGGCTTTTTTTTTTTTTATTCGAAAATGTGGTAAAATTTGGTTTAGGTACTCTTTATTCCGTTCACTATGATATCTGTAACAATTACTATGTTAGTGTATTAGTGGTCAGGGTGAATTTAACTATTTAGGCAATTTGCTCAAAGGCATCTGCCTCACTTCACTAGGGAGAACATAAACATTACCTTTAGTTTCCCTAGGTTACCCCTATGCCTGCGGATGTGATGTCAGGACATTCTGTGACATTGGTGTTACCTTGGATCTCAATGCGGCCACGAGCTGGTATGACTTATAGGGATTGTCTCAACTACATTGATTTATCTCACCCTCAGTCCTGTTTTTTTGGTCTTTCACTTTTGAATTCTGGGTAATTCTGGCTCTTTATCTGGCATGTCAGTGAGCTAGCTGAGTGAGGATATCCACCGGGGCCAGTTGCTATAGCGACCACGCAATGGCAGCTTATCAGTTAAAGATCAATCAGGTCTGTAGCTATACTTAACTGAGGAGCTAGAATGCAGCCCATACAAGTGGGGTTATCTGAGATGAATAGGTAGGATATGCTTAATGAACAACATATGCAAAAAGTGGGACTGGTTGTTGCTCAAGATCTTTAACTTTGAAAGCAGTTAGTGAGATACCCATTTAACGGGCTGAGTGAGCCGGCACCTGAATGATATCTATAAGGTTACATTTTACTTCTTAATAATATTAACCACTACCTTATCTATTACTATATCTCATACATAGAGTTAAGGTAATTTTATTGTTGTTTTTTGTGAAATTTTGATTTAGAATTCCAAAAATCAAAATTGATTAGATTTGCCGATCAAAACAGGAATTAAAGCACAGTAACTACACTTACCTTCGTGAATCACAGTACATCTTTATATCGCTATGTTATGTGTCTAATTTGTTGATTGTGCCAGTATACCTGTGAGGAAGACTTCACTTCACATGATCCCCCACTGACAGGTTCTCTCCCCCCATACTCCTAATCTAGCAGTCCCCAGCTTCACCCCAGCCCAGGACAAGCACGCAATTTACACAGTAATTCAAGCCATTGTAATGCTTTCGGTAGGATCGCTTGGCACAGAGCACCATAGGATAATCTGGATTCCTCAAAAGAAATCTCTTTCCTTATTTAGCACTGAACAAATGCTAGCTCAAACTCAAGCTTCAAAGCTTCATCAATCCAACCCAGTCGGGCGTGTCTCGATATTTCTCAGATATCCGTTTTATAGGTGCGAACCCGATCATAACCGATGCTTGGCGAGTTAATATCGCATCACCTTTTGGAAACTCCCCCTAGCAAATACTAACACCCCATTTCCAGGTTTCCCGGACGCATGGAGGACATGGAGATACCACAGAATTCGGACCTACGGAGTCATAAGATAGGGTGTTCATATCCAGGCATCGCGGTTGTCTGCTGGTTCTGATGGTCAACCGGCTCGGTTCTGTGCCAAGGTCCTGTAGAGTTACTAGTTCTTTTTGGGCCGTTTGTATCAGAAATGCCTCTGACCTGAAGCTTGGCGCTGGAGTTCTTAGGACACTAACCTGGGGTGTGTACAGAGGGCGCGGCCCACCAACGTGGGCTGTACCCATCACTAGATATACAAGCAAGAGCCAGGGTTGGACTCTTTCGTTGATCCAGGAGGGGGGCCACATAATAAATACAGTTAAAGGCTCACTATCCGCACTAACAGCAGCCCAAGGCAACATATGCCCCCCCCATTGCGGCACCGGCCCAATGAATCAAGGTAACTTGACGTATTTTAAAATGCCATTTGTCGTAATCACCATTAATTGTTATTTTGCACTCTCACTCTGACCTGTGTATTGTTTTATCCCATATTGTAAATATTACCTGTCTAGTGTGCCTTCAAAGGCTAATTAATCTATCATTTCTTTTATATCGGAGTTAGTTGTTACTTGATCAAACGGCCTCACAAGGGCCTAATTCCTCGGTGTCCTATTTAGCCTACCCAAGGGTTGATTCCTGACCCTGCTATAAAGTGAGTAACGGACACGTGGTTTATAACTAAACGAGTGAAACCTGGTGGCACAGCATTGTTGTTTCCTGTGCCAGTGTGGGCCAAAGAGGTTAACCAGGCTGGAACTAGTATCTGGCTGACCATTTAGCTTCCCTAATAGTGGGCAGCGCATAAGTCGAGATACAACAAGTCAGGCAGTCGAACACTCAAGAAGGGCCGCCCGCGGACATTAGGCTGGTTTTCGTCAACATTATTGGTGGCAGAGCGGTGGATCAAGACAATAGGGTGTGTGAGTAGGGTTTCCGTACTCCTCAAACACTGACTACCAGCAGTGGGGGTTTTGCTGCTGGGCGTGTATTAAGTTTTAACTCCCAGAAACTAGACCTGTAAGAGTGCAATTACACAAAGGTTTTGGGCCCGACCTGTCTGGTTGCTAGTTTTTTGTCGTCAAAGTTGTACAAGGGTCGGCATGGATGAGCTGGTCGTAGCATGGGCAAAGCTTAAGGCCCAGTAGGAAACGTCGGGTGAAGTGAGGCAAGGAGGAGCCTCCCGGCCCAGAACCAGGCTATGGACTATGAAGGCCGAGGGAGTGAGTCCTCGTTCGACAAACAACAACCTCCTCAAGGAGCCAGCCGCAGGTGTGATAAGTGGAGCAGGGCAATTGGGGCAGCTCACAATCGGCTCTATACTCAGTGAAACGCTGCACCGGGCTAAGCCTTAGGTGGAGACCTTGGACACACTACAAGGCTTTTCTGCAGCTGCAGAACGTTTGGGAAGACGGAGATGGTGGTTCTTCAGCGTGACCGTTTGACCACCATTACAGGTAGCTACAGAGGGAAATGGCAAGCGTCCTCCCCGGACAACAGTCAAGTGCATCCTGCAGCACCCAGGTCCCAATCAGTTGAGGGCGGAGGTCCACTTCCCCATGTGGATAAAGGTGGAGTCCTGGACACATTCTTGCTCGGCATTTGAAAGAATTTGACGCCAGCACCATCGTGCCTGAGGACAAGTGGGTTCGGATTATGACCTCGTACTCAGAGGTAAGAGCTCTTGAGATTTCGGGGACCTGCCCAGCGCTGTCACACCCTGACCTACGAGGGACTCAAGCCGAGGACACTGACTCCGGCCGAGCAGTAGTACAATCTACTCGTATCTGAGATGTTACAGGAACAGAATGCTCCCGGAGGTTTGCATGAGGGCGTAACTACACAGACAGCTGGGACGACACACAATGCCGGGCCCTCCAGAGAGCTGCCTCGACCAGTGGAACCGAGGAAAGTCACCACCATTCCAGCAGCCTGTAAGGAGATATCGACCTGAGACGCAGTCTTTGTGGAACTGCCAGAGGGACCTCCTGCAGCCACCTGCATGACCAGGAAAACCTGTGGGGGCACACGCCACCGCAAGCTCACTGAGGATGGTATGCCAAAATACGACAGGACACCAGAGGCCAGGGAAGCACAACAGCTAGGAGAGGTGGGTCAAGATTGCCGCAAGGGCCAGTTGTCCATACCCCTTAGCACCAGGGGGCACCCCTGCCACATGCTAGCCACAGTCTGTGGGGGTAACAACCGACTCCATGTCAACCTTTGCCAAAATCAGCTCGGGCACATTTCTAAGGCGCATGTACACCCTGCGTCTGATGGGCCCGGTCACAAGTCCCCTTTGTCAAAAGGCTCACCCCTCCAATGTTTTGGAGGAGTGGGGTGGGGGTGGGGAAGGCCCCTTGATAACTTCCACCCAGTCACCGTAGGCCGGTCGGTTGCCATGGGACTCTTGGACACCGGCGCGGAAGATGACATGTGGTGCGGACTGAACCTGAGCTCGGTGTCCCAAAGGATCATGATACCCGGAATGGACTTGCGCTTGTCTACGGAATTGGACGGCGTTGTGCCGGCGCTGCCCAGTGCCAGGGTGTAAGATTGGACTGGTTGCTGCCGGAGCAGGATTGAGGCGGAGGTTGGAGTGTCGCATCGAACAATTACGGCTTGTATTTTTGTTCTAGGGAAAGACTTGGGGCGGTGGCTAGCCAGTTTTTGAGGCCCCTGAAGCCCAAAGGTCTGCTCCCCCAAATGTGATATGTCATCCAACAATGTTAATGTTGCTAAACAATGTATAATATGAAATACTCTGATGGGAGTTTAGGGGGTGCGGTGGGACATTGGTGTGTCCCTCTCATTCCGTGGCAGATGGAGATAAGGCTCAGGCAGGTGCTGCAACTTGGGCCAGACAGGATCATGGATGTCCGTCCAGCAAGCACTGACTGGGATTTGTTGTCCTCTGGTGTGCATTCTGAGGGGAAAAAACAGGGGGAGCAGTCAGCTGTCGCGTGGGGGAGACTCAGGTGAGGCAGGGCTCCCTGGGAAGGCCAAAGAGCAGAACACAGGGCCTACCACTCAATACAGGATGTCGGTAGCGGCCAGGTTTGCCTAGCTCGGACTGGCGAATGATATAGATGGCCGAGGGGGGAGGGAGCACCACCAAGCGTTCGCAGCGGTTCGTACATCGTGGCGTTGTCACGCGCACAGCTGGGAGGGGCCAGAGCCAGGCGGCCTCATGGGGACGTCGGATTTATTTCCCACACGCCCCATCAGGACAAGGTAAGTGCACCACGGGTAGTGAGGCCTAGGAGTTGGTACCGTGGAAACCGACAGATGTAGTGGAAGTACTAGGTACATTATGGCCAAGTCTAGTCGTGAGTCTTAAGGCAGAGTTAGCGCTGAACTGTCAGGCATGAAAGCTCTCGCAGGAGAAGGCAGACACAGCCACCCTTCGGACTCAAACCTCGCCAGCGCGGTGGCTCGCGGGGACCAAGACGGCTGTACACGTGACGGTTCAGACCGGTTCACCGGATGGCGTGGCCCAAGGGTCCGTAGGTTGGTGGTACCCTCATCCATTCAGGGAGGTGTTGTTGCTGGGTTGACGCCATGAGACTTCTTATTTATTTCTTTACGAATGGCCGGGACACCTTGGGATGCCAAAGACCAAGGAAAATGGATGGCCAGCATTTTTAATGGCCAAAAGATGGGGACTGTTGTTGGCGCCTTTAACTGCCGTTTCGATGTGACACTGTCGAGGGTTGGGATAGGCGGGGCGGGCCGAGGGACCAAAAAGCCCCCTCCTGGTAACTCATGCCTATACCAATAGACGAGCCTTTCAGGAGGGTGGGGTGGATTTAATTGGAATCGCATTACCATTCACAAGCTAGCCTCGGGAATCGCTTCCATCACTGGGGACGGTTGTAGACTACGCCACTGGTACCCGGAAGCGGAAGCAGTTGTCGTCCATGTCGGGGACAGACAAGAGTGGCCATCCGCCTTACTAGAGATTTTCTCGCGGTGGGCTTTCCCCTGGAAATACTCACTGAGGGGGGAAACCAGTTACATCTGTGTCGCAGCTTAATGGGAGTCCTTGTGTAAGCTGATACTCAGGTGCAACATCTGGTGGCACCAGCCACGTACCACCCACAGGACTGATGGCTCTGTAGTGAACGTCAATGGCACACTGAAGCGATGCTTAAGATGTTGTCGACCACCAACAAGGGCTCAGGAGACTGGGAGCGATTAAGTCCTCCCACCACCTGCTCATTTGCAGTACCGGGATGTTCCACAAAACCTCAAAGGGTTTTGCTCCTTTCGAGCTCCTGGTGAAATGGGCGTCGTACGTGCGTGGGCCCCTGGCTCTGGTGAAGGAGGTCTGGGAAGGAGGACTTTGCAACCCCGGTGGTGTCGGTCATTGTGATAAGTCGTGCGCTTCCGTGGATCAATATGCAGGCCTTGACGCCAGCTAGGTGAACGAGATTATGCAAAGGGCCAGGGCGACACAGGAAGCAGTGGTAACGACCTAGTACGCTTGTGTGAGGACTACCAGGTGGGTCAAGAAAGCGCGTGGAATCATGGTCCCCCTGTACCAAAGCGTACAAGCTTTGGACCGGGGAGGGCCCATTTTTCGTGCACCAGCTATCTCAACGCAACAGTCCAGTAATGGTCACCGTGGATCAACGACACGGGGAAGCGGAAGGACCTTAACAAGTAGTTGAACATGATGAAGGAGCATCATCGTGTGCGGGGAGGATGGCCCTTTCCGTGTGCATACCATGCCTGAGGGAAAAGTGAGAAGGGTATGAATATCTGTGTTCTGCCTTTGCCCCGGTCTGGGAAAGGTGGGTCCAATTAGAGGATGTGGAGATTTGTGGTACAGCTCCTTGGTGGACATCAGGTCCACAGTGGCAACACCTCCTACCCTTCAGGGCATTGTTTCACTAAAGTGCCAATGGAAGGGACATGAGTACAGAGTCATAACGTGGGACACCGGGCGTTCACCCACCAATTCGCGCGTTCGCATATCGGGATTCTCCAGAAGTGCAAGCAGCACATGCCGTGAGGGAGATTGACGAGATGCTGAATCTGGGCGAGTAAATCCAGGCATACCACAAGTGCATGGGCCTTGCCTTTGTACTAGTCCACCAAGTTGGTCGGATCACCCCGGTTCTGCGTGGACTTATCAGGGGGCTCTACGCTGTCTCCGGTCACTGTATGCGTACCCTATGCCCGCATACGATGGACCTGCGATCTGTTGCCGGGGCATAGTCACTGACGATCATGGATCTGAGCGGGGATATTGGCAGATTCCCGACCCGTGAGGCTAAGGGAAACGCTCTGCATTTTTTCAACCATTTGGCCACTGTACGAGTCCAACGTCATTGCGTTCGGTATGTAACGAATAGCACCCTGCCACTTTTCAGAGGCATGGTCAACACGCATGACTAAGGGACTTGAAGCGGTACGCACTCATTGGCCTGCAGTTCCTGGAATGACATAGCCGTTTTCATGTCCACTGGGGAGACCACATCAAAGCACCTTGGACAGAGGATGCTTGGTCGTATCCGCCTGGCAGGCTTGGACCCTTTAAGCAGAAAAGTGCCAGCTGGGCATGATGTGAAGTACAATACCTGGCGGCAATGGGTCAGGTGGGGGGCCTTGATGCCAGAGCCCGGAAATAGTGGATGCAATCGCATCCATGCCACCATACCCACAGGACTTGATGCAGGCCTTACGTGGGCTGCGCTGCCGGTACTATAGGCGGCTTGTCACCACACTTTAGTTGACTGGCATACCACGCCATGACAGAACCTTCAACGGAAGACGGTTGGCCTTCCTCAGTCGATTGGACAAACGACTGCTTGGACGGAACTTCAGCCTCATGGCCCGCTCCTTGTCTAGCTCAAAAGTTCTATAAAGCAGCCGACTTCACCACAGGCAGTTATAGTTACCAAAAACCGCAGCTAGTAACTGGCACTCGGTGCAGTGCTCAGCCCAGGTGGACACAACGGGGGAATCTGGAAACATCCGTTTTGTAACTGAGCGCGAATGTTCGCGAGGGAAGTGGCTATTCCACCCCATGGGAAATAGGACTAAGCCATAGTGTCGATAGTGTGGAGCCCTTGCAGCTCGGCTGAAATAACCCTCATACTTTAGAGAGTCATTTCATTTGTGGAACAAGACACACAATACCTCTGAGCTGGTTACACACGGTCTCTGGAAACAAATGGGTGGTTGCTTCGCTGGTGACCTGGCGTTCCTAAATACAGTACACTTCACGTCATTCGCCACCGGAAGGGGCCGAGTACCTTGGCAACGCTGATGGGTCTGATCACCCGACTAGGGGAGGGATCAGGTGGGAGCGTGTTGGAGCACGGGAGGTGTCTGCCCCTAGCGCCTCAAAAAAGGGGGAGGGTGAGGAAGAGAATTCACTTCCACACTGCTTACCCCCAAATGACAGTTCTCTCCACCAACCATCTAATCTAGTCAGAATCCCAGCTTTCCCACAGCCAGGACAAGCTAAATTATAATCAGTATAATCAAAGCCACATTTGTAAAGCTTTCACGGTAGGATGTTAGGCTCAGCATAGGACATCTGGATTCCTCACATAAGAACACTCTCCTTTCCTTATTTAGCACTGAACAAATGCACTAGCTCAAACTCAAGCTTCAATGAAATTCATTCAATCCCTACACAGTCGGGTGTTCTAACGTTTTTTCATTTCGAGTTATAGGCGACAGCCTCATAATCATGGTGCACTGGAGAGTTCTTTTGCTAATATGGGAACTCCCTGCACGTACACACCCCCACTTTAAAGGTTTCCAGGACGCCCGCTATGGGGACTGTGATACCCAGAAATCGACCCTCGGGGTCTTAAGATAGGCGGCTGTCTCATATCAAGGCAGTCGGGTATGTACAGCTGGTTCTGATGGTACCACCGCTCGGTTCTGGTGCCAAGGCCCTGCGAGTTTATACGTCATTTTAGGGTTTGTATCAGAAACTTGCCTGACCATGAGGGGGAGGAGTTCATAGGCCGTCCAGGGCGTGTGTAGGGGGCCCGCCTCAGTGGGATGTCCACTACACAAGATATATGGCCAGAGCAGGGTTAGGCTCCTTTCGTTGATCCAGGAGGGGGACACTATGAAACTAGTTCCAGCATATATCCGGCAAGCGAAGCAGCCAAGGCCAAATGTTCGCCCCCCCATGCGGCCCTTGGCCCCAAGCAAACACAGGTTACCTTGACTTGCTTTTTAACTGCTTTTGTCTTTAAACCATAAGTGTTTGGCAATCTCTCCCCACCCCTGACCTGTATATTATTCATCCATCTTGTACCTTATCTAATGTCTTGTGTGCCATTCAAGGTAATATATCTTTAAAATTTTAAATCTGGTGTTCTAGTCTGTCGTGATCAACGGCCTTTCACATGGACTAATTCTATCGGTTATACTAGTATATAGCTACCCAAGGGTTGGTTCCATGTACCCTGCTATATGTCAGGTCTATACGGACCGGTCTTATAACTAAAACGAGCGACCAACTGGTGGCAGATTGTTGTCTTCCCTGTGCCACAGTGTGGGAAAGGGTTTACTGTGGAACAGATACTGGCTGATCCTTGGAGCTCACCCACTAAGTGGGCGCGCAAGTCGAGATACACCCAGGTCGCATGGGCGTCGCCTAACATCAGCAGGGAACGGCGGACCTAGGCTGTTTTCGTCACAATACCTTTTCTCTATAACAGAAACTCAGAAGACATATGCCGCAGCCTGCATTACTGTAAGCATAGTTAGTACAATTTAAATAAATTAAAAAGCAAGTTTATAGGAAAACATATCCTCTCCTGTTTAGTACCTAATCTAATGGCAGCAACAAGCATCATAAGATGTAAAGCTGAAAGCATGCTGACTGAAAACACAATGCTCACAGGTCTCAAACAAATTAAAAGAACGTATTGGCTTGTGAAATATCAGCCAAGCTGCATTATTCCTGGGGGAACAAATGAACGTAAGATAAAGTAAAATAAATAACAGAACAAAGCAATGGAAAACAGATGACGTCCAGAACAATGGTAAATTAAATCAGGATCCGAAGTATATACTGGAGGAGTATGGACTGAAGTTAAGTGGCAATCAGGAAATCAGTGGTGCAATACCTCTACTTTAACCCCTTGACGACCAGGATAGTTTTGTTCTTAAGGACAATAATTATTTGCCAAAAAGTTGAGTGCATGTGCTCTGCATCATATCTAGAGATTGTCATTTCAAAATAAATATGAGTTCTTCTAGCATTGCTGCAGAGGTTAATGGGGCAGCGGTTATCCTGTCAGTAGTCAGACCATACATGGCATACTGCATCTAATTGGTCTGCATGACTGTCCTCTCAGAAGAAAGCCTCTTTTAAAGATGATGCACAAGAAAACCTGCAAACAGTTTGCTAAAGACAAGAAGACTAAGGACATGGATTACTGGAACCATGTCCTGTGTTCTGATGAGACCAAGATAAACTTGTTGGGTTTCAGATGGTGTCAAGTGTGTGTGGTGGCAACCAGGTGAGGAGTACAAAGACAAGTGTGTCTTGCCTACAGTCAAGCATGGTAGTGGGAGTGTTATGGTTTGGGGCTGCATGAGTGCTGCCAGCTGTGGGGAGCTACAGTTCATTAAGGGAGTCATGAATGCCAACATGAGATGTGACATACTCAAGCAGAGCATGATCCCATCCCTTTGGAAACTGGGCCGCAGGCCAGTATTTCAACATAACAACCCCAAACACCCCCCCAAAAAGACCACTGCCTTGCTAAACAAAATGAAGGGTAAAGGTGCTAGACTGGCCAAGCATGTCTCCATACCTAAACCCTATTGAGCATCTGTATAGCATCCTCAAACAGAAGGTGGAGGATCTCAAGGTCTAACATCCACCAGCTCTGTGATGTTGTCAAGGAAGAGTGGAAGAGGATTCCAGTGCCAACCTTTGAATTTCTAGTAAATTCCATGCCCATGATAGTTAAGGCAGTGCTGGAAAATATCGGTGGCCACACAAAATACTGACACTTTGGGCACAATTTATCCATTTTTACTTAGGGGTGTATTCACTTTTGTTGTCAGCAGTTTAGATACTAAAGGTTATTTGTTGAGTTGAGGGCACACCAAATTTACACTGTTATACAAGCTATACACTGACTACTTTACATTGTATCAAAGTGTCATATGTTCAGTGTTGTCCCATGAAAAGATTTAATACAATATTCAAAGATGTGAGGAGTGTACTGACTTTTGTGAAATACTGTATATATAAATAACTTTTTTAGTCATTTTACCTTTTTAATTTTGATTTTTAGTTTGAACTACAATAAACTAGAATTTACCTATATGCCAGTGTTTCAGCATGGGTACTATTTTTTAATGATTTTGTAATATTATTTTATTTACTCATTTTACCTTTTTTAATTTTGATCTTTGAACTTCAAGAAACTAGAATTTATTTATATGCCAGTGTGTTAGCATGTGTACTAGTAGTACCGAGGTAGATGTGCACAGGCAGCTGTAAGGGCATGATTAAGTAGCAACAACAGGCAATATGGTTAGACAGCCCTGAAGTCCTTTAATGGAGCCTGGGCTGTCTGCTCATAACAGGATTTCTGTTGTTGGCACTTAGGCCACATGTATGAAAACTGTCTAGGTCTAATTCACTTTGTTGCCCATAGCAACCAATCAGAGCGCCCCCTTTTGTTTCATATAGTGCTCTGAAAAATGAAAGGGGAGCTCTGATTGGTTACTATAGGCAACAAAGTGAATTTTAGACCTAGACAGTTTTCATACATGTGGCCCATACTGTTTCAATGCAGTGATCCCAGTTAAGTGGTGGAGATCAAAGGTTTCATTGATTTCCACCATTAGATTATAGCAGCAAATTCGAGTTGTTGCCCCACTTTTTCTGGGTACAAAGACAATGCTTTTGCAAAACATTAAATAATGGGGCACATTTATCGATAGTGTCTAACTGTGAGACAGATTTAAGTTAGACCAGACAGTCTTACAATGCACCACATTTATCAATATATGTTGATAAATCCGGCGCAGGTTAGAACTGTCTAGTATAAGTTTGGACCATCTTTAAGTTGGAATACTTATACGTCACAAACTGCGACAAAATTTGGGTGCATTTTTACACCATTTAAGCCACACCCCTTTCCCCGCTAGACCAAGCCCTTTTACCAATGTCACGCCCCTTTGTTGGCCGGGGACACAGAAGCCTGTCTAAAACACATAGTAAATGTGGTGTAAAGCTTGTAAGACATTATTTTTGGCGCAAATTGTGCCAGATTTCTGGCACAACTGTCTTGATAAATGTGCCCCAATGTGTGCAGTCCCTGCCAGAGCACACGGTGCCAGATCCCTGATGTTTTGATATATTTGATTCTATTCACAAAGGCCACGACAGCCCATACATTTCAGACCATAGAACACCTTAGTACAATTAGCAATCGATAATATAAAGTTTGTCAGCACTTATCTTTTGTAGAATTTTGCTATAACTTCAATATAGCATCTCACAAAATCCTATCAGAGCTGATAGATGAGGAGCACGTAGCTGGCAGTAGTAGCTACAGTATGTGCTCCTCGTCTATCGGCTCTGATAGGATTTTGTGAGATGCTATATTGAAGTTATAACAAAATTCTACAAAAGATAAGTGCTGACAAACTTTATATTATCGATTGCTAATTGTATTAAGGTGTTCTATGGTCTGTAATGTATGGACTGTTGAAAAAATTACTAAAAATAATTTTATTGCAAAAAAGAAGTTGTCGTGGCCTTTGTGAATAGAAGCATTTATAGTGGAGAGTATAGGGAAACTGTATGTGCCACATGTATGAAACGGTTTTTGGATTCTATGGGGAAAAAAGTGAGTTTTAGACCAAAACCGCTTCATACATGGGGCCCTATGTGTTTGTACAGCACTAATTTGAAGTTAAGCGGACTTTGTGTTGTTTTGAAGTTGGTAAATTTGATGATACTACTATGTAAAGCTCTCAGTAGCCCCGTAAAATGGACACTATAGTCACTAATCCAGTGCTAAGTGGTGTATGCGCCCTCCTTTCAGAAAAGGTGTTCCTTTTACTCCAATGAGAAAGTGTGTTCATCATTAAGTAAGAAGAATGTAAGAACAGTGACTGGTGAGACACTCTCTATTCAGAGAGCCCATTTATGTAGATGCTACCACCAGCCCAGCTGGAGTCTTAACATTGCAAAATCTTATTTTTTAGCTTTGAGCTTAAAGGGGTTTTGCCAAGAAGTGAGTTTCTTACCTAACAGACTGATACTCCCCTCTTGAGGCTTGAAAAAGGGGCGTTGTGTTTCTGTTTAAAAAAAAACAGTACCTGCTCTGTGATGTCATCGCTCCACCTCCCATGCACGTTCCTGATATTCAGTATCTTTACTTGAGCAAACATTGTTTGGCTAATCCACAGGGGTTAACTGTGCACAAGCTCTACGGGTTTTGTTTCTCCCTCTTATCTGCTCAGGAGAGAAGATAAGCTCCGAGCAGACAGCGTTCTTTCATTTGTTCACGAACTGCTGCAGGAGGGGAGGAGGGCTGAGCAGTGAGCCATGGAGTGTCTGCATGTTTACTCAGATCATTTCATTACAACCAGTGGATTACACAAAAGACACAGGACCTTTTCTCCCCAGTCCCTTCAAAGCTCGTTCATGTTCCCTGCCATCAGATAAGAAGTGCAAACAACGCAAGCCGCGGCCAAATCAGCCCCGTCAGCCCCTGGTTATAATCTAATGTAAACAGTCAGGAAACTAAGGGCATGAAGGAAGGGCCCTTGTAGCTCTCACAGGCTTCACTTTTTTAATGACATATATTAAAAAAGTGTTTTAAATACCATTTTGGAGGATCCCATGTCAATATAGATCGTGGCAAAACCCCTTTAATATTTTTAATTTTCTTTAAGATTGTTTTACAAAGTCCAGTTGGGTTAAGGATTGTATCACTTTTTCTTTAGAGATTGATACAACATCAGACAAAATTTTAAATGTCTGAAAAAAAATCCACGTAGGACGGGTTAATCTTAATAATCCCTCAATAAAATATCCAGTAAAAGGAGATTTCCAAAGTCCATAAAGCTCCTTTGTATACAAAACAAAATCAAATAATAAAAAATAACGGCATTCATAACATTATATTATTTATACAGATTTTCATTTATTACAGATAACCTCTAACCATTTAATGGGGCCATAACTAAAGGATTATCTTATGCTTTAAATCAACTTCATATGAGAAAAAAAAAGACCTGGTTGTGAAAATGTCTTGTTATCCGTCGAATAACATCTGACTGACTCGTGGAGTTACTTCTATAGTGGAGCCAAGAATGGCTGTAGGTTGCATTCCTTAGCAGGCAGACAGCTATTTCAAGTGAGCACACGCCAAAGAGCGGCCAAAATTTCCCAAAAAATGTCTCATTGTCACCTTCACAGGCAGAAGAGTTACGCAGGATGCAGGAGCATGACACGCTTGCACACTTTGGAAAAGCTTCTGAGTATTACACGTATTGTCTTCACTTGTCAGATTGTGTCATCCGTATAAAATTTGCATGAAACAAATTCCTAGACAGCAAAAAGCTAAATCGGTGATGCAGACTACCTCCTGGCACCTGCAGACAGAGCACTTAGCGACTCTAGCAGCACCTCATTAATTATGTTTAAGTAGCAGATACTTAGAATATGTAGAAACTAAAGTCACTTATTATACACATGGCTTCAAGTAACTGTGCTATATGCTATCGCGCAGGAATAGGCGCACTGCGCTCGGAAATATTTAGTTCAATCATGAAGTCAATGGCTCTCAGATTTGTTAGGGGAATTCAAAGATTTTATTTTGCATCGTTTTTCAAAAAAAATTCACAACACAAAAGATTTAAATTTCCCTATTTGAACCCCTAAAAACTTAACCTTTACTAAATTAAATAACAATTATTCCTATATTCCTATATCTAATATCCCCCACACAGAAGCTTACAAAAAAAAAAAAAACACAAAACAACAAATATTGGAGCAACCGCCCCGTAAGGGCGACCCCAACTAATGTCTCTCTATCACTAAATAACATCAAGGTTCATGTATATTACAGTTCCTTATGCTCATATAGATTGGTATATTATTATCATCCAAAACACAGATGGTTTCAATATTCTGTCCCAATGTATTTATTATCCTATATATTACAGTTCCTATGCTCTTACAAATGGATATTTTTATCGTCCAAAATACAGATAGTTTCAATGTTCTGTCCCAGTGTAGTATTGGACAATAAGTCCATTGGGGGCAAGCACGGCAAGATTTTCAAGGGGAAGTTGGGACCCCTATTTTAGTCATCAGTGGGACCCCCAACAAACAGACATTTATCACCTACACTGTGGATAAATGATAAATGTCTATAATGGCACAAGCTCTTTAAGTCCCCTTACGTTCTCTTGCATGTATACTGGCCTTCCTCTCTCATAGGACCACATCTCTCGAAATCCAGTAACCACAGTACCGTTAGCATGTCATCATAAAAAGGTTTCGTTGTATAAACTGCAGCTTGATTTAACATATGTCCCAGATAAAATAGTTGCAACTTCATGAAACTTTGATTGAAAATTTGATATCAGTTAAAGAATCAGCACTGGAACAGGTACAAAATTCTAAATTCTAATAAGAAGATGAGGAGCTGTGCTATTTTATGACGGTTACCAAAAAGTTCAACAAACTATAGAACTTTTATATGTTAAAGAGGATTTCTAGGCCCAAAACCTTGAAGTACTTTCCTTAGAACTGGCTATCAGTGTGTGATCAGCTGGGCCCCTGGTCCTATAGCTGGCAGGGGCCCCAAGACTTAGACTCCCACCAATTTAAAATAGATGGCCTATAATAAGATTAGGCCATCAATATTATGGTCCTGGAAAACCCCTTCAGTCATATAACAGCATCCAACATAAACAAAGCCTAGTATATTTATTCACTATATGTTACATAATAGACAAAAAATGCAAATATACCCTGATATATCCAACAATGTGTTATATGTTTTCTTAAACTTTCAGTGCAATTCATCATGTTTCTAGTACACTATATGACAGATATTTGGCAACAGATTAAATATATGACTTAAACGTTCATGGCGTTCCTCCATAGTTTTAATAGGGAAGCAATTCAGCAATGGATTAAATAAATGCCAACACTTTTAATGAATTGCCCGTAGACGCACAAATTCCATAGTTTTCCCCTTAATTTCACTTGTAAACAGTCTTAACAAAACAGCAAGAGGAGGTTTTTAACACCGAGTTTCAAGTTGGTGTCCATAGCCACAAAGAAAAATGTTATATAACAGAATGACCTTAAATTGTGCAATCCACAGGGTAGTAACAGAATATGGCAGCTTCTTGACCTCTACATTGATTAAAAACAGTAAACTGTGAATTTATAAATATTATAATTTACCAAGAGCAGATGGAAAGCTGTTTCTAGTAACCGTCCTTTATAAATGTAGACCAAACCATGTTCAAAAAGATTTCCCATAATCCAAACTGATTACCTGTCCCAGGACAAGTGATAAGTGGGCTGATTGATGGAAACACCCAGTGATCTTTAGAACTGGTGCTGCATGTCCCCCATCCACAGAAAAAGAGGTAATTGTCTGATCAGTGGGGGTCCAACCACTGGAATAAAGGGCATAGCTATAGGGGGTGCAGAGGTAGCACTCTCTACCGGGCCCTGCAGCCTGAGGGGACCAACAGCCCTGTAAATTGGACCATTGCACATGGTAGCTTAGGAGCCCCATTTCACTATTTGCACTAGGGCCTAGGAGCTGCAAGTCATGCCTCTGACTGGAATCCTTACAGGTCAGAAGAACAGGGGCTCCATTCCCTCATGGACAGTACTCGGCCATCGTTACCAATCTAATAAACTTTGAAAGGAGGTGGGCTTAAGCATTTTTTTGGGCCCAAAAATGTGAATTAGGAACCTAAAATTTTTTTATGTATCCCCAGTTTGCAGTAATGCTTTTTTTCCAATTTTCCCAGTCCTTTTGATAGTCCTTAGTCTAGGGGTGCCACTGTTTTTTGAAGTCCAATTTTACTATTTTCCTAGGGCCCCAGGAGTGAAAATCATGCCTCTGACTGGAATCCTTACAGGTCGAAAAAAACAG
>JAODAL010024049.1:0-61381 GCA_025379985.1 Phyllomedusa bahiana | reverse complement strand
GAAACCCGTGTTTTTTGATGTGTTCCGGACCCAATAGACTTCTGGGTATCCAAAATGGAACGAATGGCCCGAGCTCGCTCGCCACGCCATAGGGGTGTTGTCTGCCCAGCAGTCAGCGTCATATCTGAGCGGACCTTCAGCACAGCTGGAGGAGTCATTACAGACAAACGCATCCGGCTTTCCACAGATAATGTGGATCGTTTGACTTTCATCAAGATGAATCAGGCATGGATCTCTGATGATGTTGTGGCCCCCAATTGCCGAGGTCACCGATTAGTTGCCGGTCTACTTCACATTCCTCTTCAAACAGAAATGGTCCTCTTGAAAAATGTTTTTTAAAATGATCATTTCTTACTGCAATTTTTATTCTCAGTTCCCAACAGTTCATTTTGCTGGTTTTGCTGTGAGGAGACTGTAAAAGACACCAAGGTTTCATGACAAAACCATATTCCATTTACTCACTTCATCTTTAGATTTTTCGCATTGTCAATGGTTTTGGGGTCATGTTGCCTCACAATTTTTAACAGTGGCTGAGAAGTCATATTTATAATTTTTTGGGGTCATGTTGCTGTGAGATACAGCAATAATCGTGGTCCTTTGGAACAGAAATGGGGCTTCTAAGTGGCATTTCTCCCTCACAATTTTTAACAGTGGCTGAGAAGTCATATTTATAATTTTTTGGGGTCATGTTGCTGTGAGATACAGCAATAATCGTGGTCTTCTTTGGAACAGAAATGGGGCTTCAAGTATCATTTCTCCCTCACAATTTTTTAACGTGGCTGGAGAAGTCATTTTTATAATTTTTTGGGGTCATGCTGCTTTGAAATACAGCAATATTCGGGTCCTATTCTAAAAAATGTTGTTTCTAATGCATTTTTTCACAATTTCAAAGTGGCCATGGGTCATGTTTGAATTTTTGGGGGCTTTTGCTTTTTGAAATGCAGCAAACTACGGGTTTCCTATTGTAAAAATGTGGTTTCTATACAGACATTTGTTCTTCACATTGTCAAGAGTGGCTCAAGGGTGATGGTGCTGTCAGAAACAGGAATAGGTAGGACACTGTTAATGGACACATATTGCAAAAGACTTGTTTTTTGCAGATCGTTAACATAGCCTAGCTAATCCACTGTATTGAGACACTATTTTATACAATTAAAAAAAGAGAAAACAACGACATGGTGGATCTTCATCACATTATTTTAAAAATGTGTTTTCTAGTATTAAACTACTAAAAAACTTGCATGTACAAATAGCTCGTTAAAAAAAATTTCTCCTGAATTGTACAAGGGAGGTTACAGGAAAACTTTGTCCAGGATGTAGGTTATTCAGAGGATCATGGTGTATGAGCACGGACAGAGAACAAAGTACAAGGAGACAATTTCCTCAGCACGTTGAGTAAAATGAGAAAAAAGAAATGCAAGAAAAAGGCACCTGGGTGTACAGGAGCGTTAACCACCCAGTATTTTTCAAGTGAAGCTCAATTGGTACCGCACTCATACGGAGGGCAAGTGCTACCCAGGTCATCGATCTGTGTACTGAGGAAGGCTGGTGGTCTGTACCTCACACTTCCGCTTCCGCACTCTGCCTTCAGCACGACTGTTTTTCGTTGCTGCGTCATAAGGGCATTTTTACCGTGTTAATAGATGACGGACGCAGCCTGGGCTCTCACCGAAACAACTGTAACTCCGGCCTGGCTGGACTGAAATCTGCGTGGTTATACTAGATGACACAGACGTAGCCTGGTCTCTCACCGCACCCACTGTAAGTCTGGCAGCCGGACTCTCCGTGTTACCAGATGGCTGGCGCAGCATGGCTCTCCACCGTTAGTGGCAATCAGGAGAGCTTCAAATTTCTCTAAAAAATCAGATTTTGAAAAAAGGTGTTTCTTTGAGGTTTAGTGTCAAAAAGGGGTACAGGGCTGGACACAAATGTGCACAATTTGAGGCTTAAAATTTTCTGGGTGGAGTCACTATGGCGGTCGATCATTTGATCTCAGGGGGACAGTCTGTCCCTAATCACTGAAGAAGGATTTGGAGGAAAAATGAAACCATTGATCTGATTGGCTGAATCCAGTATCAAGAAGCCAGGAGGGCAAATGTTCTTCTCAAACTAAGAAGTGTTTTGGGGTTATTAGGACATTTTTATTACCTATGGGGATGCTGTGCGGACGAATTAACAAATCTAACGATGTAAAAAATACCTTTAAAAAAACTGAAGGGGAGGGGTTGTATGTGTTGTTATCACACATTGAAAAAAAAAGCAAAATGATAATATGTTAAATCTTTAAATAAAACTTCCTAAATAAATTCTGTAAACAAATGTAGTTACCAAAAAAATATTCTAAATGAGAGGTCACTGTACAAAATTAGCATAGTTGCCACTTTGTGATTGTGATCAAACAGGTTTGGGCTCATGCTCTGGCCAGGGACAGGTATAGTAAATGTCCAAGTTTCAACTAAAATGGTGTGTTCAAAGACTCCTTTTCTCCGGCACTTTTTAATCTGGGGGTCAGACAGTGTTTTAAATGTCATACTGCGGAGGTACAGGACAGGTTTAGTCTATGTCCTGTGACAAACTAAAAGGGTGGTTCAAAGACTCCTTTTTCCAGCACTTTTTAATCTACATGTAACTCCCCCTTTTTTTTGGCGGGGGGGTCCCCGCATTTGGGGGTCCCCCCCCGCCCCCCCGGGGGAGTTGGCTTCCTCCCCGCCTGCGGGCGGGGGGGGCCTTTAAATTACCGGGGCAAAAAAAAAAGAGTGGTAGTGCGAAAACTTTGCCCCGCCGGACCCCCCTACAGGCGGGTAAAGCGGCCGCAGCGGCCGCTCCCCCCCGCGGTCTCCTGTGGGGGGAGGAGGCAGGAGGGATGCTCCCCCTCCCCCTGTAGTACGGCGTTTTTGTGCGCCCGTGCTAAGATCGCTGCGAGGGGAAGTGACGCGGGGCGCAGGGGAGTGAGGCGGGTCTTTTCACTTCCCCCTGCGCCGCTGAGGATTTTCGTCCGGAGGGGGCCGTGCTGCGGGAGCCTGGTGGGTGAGTGGATTTTATTATTTATTTTTATTTGCTTTAGGGGGGGCTCTACCTGGCAACAGAGGGGGCACTACTGCAAAAAGGGGGGGCACTACCTGGGGAAAGAGGGGGGGACTACCTGGGAACAGAGGGGGCATTACCTGGCAACAAGGGGGCACACCTGGCAACGAGGGGGCACACCGGCAACAGAGGGGGCCCCCCTGGGGGGGCGAGGGGGCACACCTGGCACGAGGGGGGATTACCTGCAAAGAGGGGACATCTACTGGCAACAAGGGGGGGCATCTACCGGCAACAGAGGGGGGCACTACTGGCAAAAAGGGGGAATCTACCTGGCAACAGTGGGGGAAATACCTGGAAAAAAAGGGGGACTACCCGGAACAGAGGGGGGACTACCCGGGAAAAAAATGGGGGGACACCGGCTAAAAGATGGGGGGACTACCTGGGAAAAAATGGGGCACTACCTGGCTAACAATGGGGGCCCCTCCTGGTAACAATGGGGGCATCTCTGGGTACAAATTTGGCTCTACCCCGGTTTCAGAGGGGGCATCTACTTGGCTAAAAGGGGGGAAATTTCCGGGCCTTTAAAGGGGCACTCCCGGGTTTATGGGGGCTACACCTGGTTTATAAGGGGATCTCCCCTGGCTTTTTTCCAAAAAGCCTTTTTGGGCAGTTAGGTGGAGTTGGGGTGGGCTTTTTAAGGGGGGCGTCCCATCCCGACAAGATGGGCTTGTCCATGCAAATTTTTGTCCGGGCCCCCTTCGCGCGCCGCCTACTAGTTTCTCCTGCTTTTTTTCTTTTTCAAAAGTTGGAAAATATTTTTTTAATCGGGTGGGTCAGACGGGTTTTTAATGGTAAATCTGCGGAAACAGGACGGGTTAAAAGTCAATGCCCCCATTTAAAACAAAAATGGTGGTTCAAAACTCCCTTTTTCCCCGACACTTTTAAATCTGGGGGTCATGCAGGGTTTGGGCTCATGCTGGTTCTGGGACAGGGATATTCAATTTTCCAGTTCAAAGGAAAAATTTGAGGGTTTCAAATTCATACTCCCTTCGGGCACTTTTTAAATTTGGGGTGATGCGGGTTTTTTAAGGGCTCATGCTGTGGCCCAAAAAAAGGGTAGAAAATGGTCTGTGATTTTTTTTTCTGTGACTTTTTTTAACCCCAAAAGTGTGTTCCCTAAGATGTAGAACGTATCCTTTTGGGAACTGTTTTGGATTTTTAATTTCAGCTTTCCCCCTGTTTGGGGGGAAAAAAGGAAGGTGTTTTTCCTCTCACCTTAGACTTTAATGGTCATCGGCGTAATCTATTATCGACTATGGGAAAAATGTTTTTGATAATTCCGTTTTGGATTTCCCCAACCCCCCGGTTGACGATAGTAAAACAAAACCCGCTCACCCACTAGTCTTTGTATATTAGTTTTGGTGAAAAACCTTATAATGGAATTAGTTACTACTTAGTGGTGACATGTGATTATAAATGGGGCAGTATTTTTGTCCCCTTGTATTTTTAAATTTGCCCTACGGGAAAAACAGAAAACCCAGTAAATTTAAAACTGTTCGTGTAAACTTCAACAAAAACTAAAACAAAAAAACAAAGGAAACAATTACAATTTTTTTTCGGGTGACCCCACAAAAAATTTTTTTTCTGGACGGAAGGTGGGGGCAAGAAGGGGCAGACATTTTGGGCTGTGTAACTTTTTTTTTTTTTGCTGCCGAAAAACCCCTTTTCCCAATTTAATTTTTTTCTTCAAATTTAGACAAGTAGAAATTTTTTTTCTCCCGGCAAAAAACCCCCGCAGAAATTTCCTCATCCCAAAGGGGGGAAAACCTGTTATTAAAAGTATTGGCCCACACCTTTTTGTCCATAGCTGAGGTTTTGTACCATGGCCCACGAGCCTTTAGCAACGCCCCTGAAGGGAGAACACTTACATGTGAAGGACATATTTAATTGATGTATAGGTGTAGCCTTCCCTACCTTGGTGAAATTATATAACAGGGCATTTCAGTGCAGTGGCCCTCATTTTTTGCCAATGAGCTTAGACAATTCTTACTTAGCTCAGGAGTTGTGTTATTTTCATCAAATTGTGTGTTTTGTATTAAGGAATATGGTGCACACTGCATTCAAATTACATATTTGTTTGCCACTTTTGCCATGTTCACAGAGACATCAGGGGCCTCGAAAGAAATCTTGGCCACTGAAAAAAGTTTTTTGGGCCCAAACTTGAGTTTCTATAGGGCATTCAGAAAAAAGGGGGTTGACTTTTTCAAAAAGAACCCCATTACTTAAAAACATAAACTTTAAAACCTTAAATAGGGGTTAAAAACTACATTAAGGTACCAGATTACCCGCTTTTGGCGGGAGGGTTTCTTTGTTTTTGGGCCCCGTGCCCCACCCCGCCTTTTGCAGGAAGAAGACAGAGACTATTGAAAAGGCTTAAGGGACCCGGGGAAAAAAAGTAAAGTACGGGTTTATGTTTTTTTTTTTAACCGGCGTTTGGACATCTGTCAAAAATCAAAGGGGGGGCCTATCCCCTTCTGTAAGGGATCCGGAAAGGGGGTGGTCTCCCCGGGGTAGAGGGGCACGGGCTCAGCGGGCACAAAAAATTTCCAAGCAACACGGAAAGTTTTTTTAAAAACGCCCGCGGGAACATTTTTATTGCAAGCATGGGGGTCCCAAAAAAAAAAAACAACAAAACAAACCCTATGCCGCCCGGGTCAAAATAAACAATAAGTACCCCTCTCTAACACAGGGGCCCCGGACCCTACTGCCATCACTAAACACAGCAATATTATGGTACCCAGATAAGGGCTCCCACGGGTTTTGTGAAAATGACCTGTCCCGGGGTTTAGAGAGTGTGTGTCTGCAGCCCCCTCCTTAAATGAGGAAAAACACTCCAAAAACCAAATTGGAAACCCAAACCCGGACCGCCCAGGGGGGTGGGGCCCCAAACCTCGCTATCCCCCCTCCAGAAAACCCGCCCTTGAAAAAGGGGTTTTTAAAACAAAACCCAAACTAGAGATCAAATTGGGAATCTTGAACTTCGGTTTGGCTCTTTACCTGGACAAAAGGTATCTTGGGCGGGACATACCTTCCCTTTTTAACCAATCCAGACACTCTGTAAACTTTTTCCCCCCCCCCCTGTTTCAGACCGGGCTGGAAAAAATTCTGGAAAAAAGGGCTGAAACCCGAGCAACCCTTTTCCTCCCTTTTTTCATTTGGGCCCCTGGCCGTGTTTTAAACTGTAAATTTGTTTTCCCCTTAAAGGCAGGAACCTTTTTGTGACTCTCCTTTTCCCTTTTCCTTATTTTCGAAACATCCTTTTTGGGGGGAGCATGATCCGAAACCCAACTAAAAATTTCCCGGGCCAAGAAAGGAAAATAGGGGAATTGCTTCAGGCCCATTTAATGGGGCGGGCACCCTTTTTCCCCTATCGCATATTTTTGGTCTCGTGGACATTTATTTTTCCCTACTCAAAAAAGGCACCGGGGCCCCTCACCATTCCGTCCCTTTGGTACATTTACCCCCCCCCAGCCCCACTTTAACGCATCAGTCTGGGGGAAAAAAACCCCCTTTTTCTTAAAGTGGGGGGTTTTTTCACCTGGTAAAAAAACAAAAAAATAGGTTTTTTAAAGTCTAAAAATCTTTTCAGCCTGGGGGTTGTCCATTTAACCATAACAGAATTTTTTCCTTTAGTTGGGGTGGCCCCCAAGGGCTGCCAGGGGGGGAAAAATTTAGGAAATAAACCCCCTTGTAGAAACCTGTAATACCTAAAAAACACGCATTGTTTTCTTGTTCACGGGCTGAGGCCATCTCGTAGGGCTTCAATTTTGGAAAATTTGTGGTTTTAAACCAAACCCCCCCCCCCGGCCTATGTTTTTACCCCAGGTATTTTGGCCTCCTCTAGACCAAGGCGCATTTTTTGGTTTGGGCTGTGAAGGGGGCCTCACATAAAGAATCAATAACCGCTTGCACTCGAGGGAGTGGGAAATTCCCCAAATTTCTGGACTTTTTTTTGATGATATCATCCAGTTTGGCGGGGGCATACTGACTTTGGGGTCTAAAAAACCCTATCCTTTAACCCTTTGGAAAGGGGCCGGGCCCCCATGAAACCCCAAAATTTGGCAGCCCCTTTAAGGGGAACAGACCCGTCCGGAGGGGCAAAAGGCAGTTTTCTCTTTTTGCCGAGGGTAGGGGGATTTCCGTACCCTTTGGTTATCTAGCGTTGATTTTCCCTTTGCTTTTCCCGTCTGAAAAACAGCTCATCCACCCGGGGGCCAAGGGGGTTTAAGCTCAAACTTTGAGATGGGAATTTAGTTTCCCGGGAAGTCTTTGAAAAACCCTCCATTTCCCATCGGCCCTTGGGGATCAGAACTTTGGGGCTGGCCCACGGGAAAAAGGGAAACCCCTCAATTACCCAAGTTCCAGCATCTTCCAAAAACTTCTTCCAGAAAAACCCCCCCCTTTGGCCTCAGGTTTTTCTTATGGTCTAAAAATTCCCCCTCTCACCCGGTTAGAAAACGAGTCGTGTTTAATGGGGGTTCGTACGCCCAGGGCAAACCCAAAAAAAAAAAACCTTTTTTTCAAAAAAAGGAACGCTGTACCGGCCTTTTGGTAGGGGACAGGGGCAGAACCTTTACCCGGGCAACAAGGGTTCCCCTCCAAGCTCACCTTTCTCGGGGGAAGGGGGTTCTGCAGAAAAGTGACAGTCTATTTTTCCCAAATGGTTTTTTTAAGATTAATGGGGTTTTAAACCCCTTGTTTCAGGCTTCCTCCTCCCTGGCTGACGGTCTTATAGTTCACCTTTTTTATTTTTTCGATTCCCTCAAAGGCCCCTTGCCACTTGGCTAGGAAGCTCCGACTGGGGGGGAATGATTTTACCAGAACCCGGTTCCCCGGGCCCCAAAAGTACGTATCCTGGCGCAGGGTTTTAAAAACCCCTTTGGGTTGGGTTTTCCCTGAGCCAAAGCTCCCCCGTATTTAAAGGCTTTAAACGGCCACAAACCATCCTGCATCTGTGCCCCCGTGCTAAATGACCCCTTTGGGGGGGGGCCCCGCCTTTTCCCCCCCAGGCTTCTCTAGCAATGTAAAGGGAAGGCCCCTAGGGTGACGACCGTACAGTAATTAAAAACGGGGAATACCCTGTAAAAAGTTTGGGGGGCCCTCCGGAGGCAAAAAGAGATATGGGAGCGGGAAAGCCCCAGTTTTTCCCCCAATTTTTAAACCAAACCTTTTCTTAAGCAGGGGTTTTGAGGGTTTTTTTTAAAACCCTTTTAAACCAGCCCATCGGTCTGTGGATGGAAAGGACGAGGTACGCACTGTTTCACCGGGAAACCCAAATTACATGCTCCTTCATGACTGGGGAAAAAAAAAAGGGGGAAAACCCTTTAATCCGTAAGTATCCCTTCTTTAAACCCCCCCACCCAGGCTAAACACCTGTACCAGTTTCCTTGGCAATTTACCCTTGGTAATGAGGTGTTACGAAAAGGGTATACCCCTCGGATACCGGGGGGGCATAGTCCATGAGAAAAATATGCGAGGGCCTCGAGCAATTTTGGACCATAGGTCCCACCAAATCCATTGCTATTCTTTCAAAAGGCCCCTAAATTTTTGGGAGGGGGACCAAAAGGGCTACGATGTGTGCTTTTGGGGGCCCGACGGGGCTGGCCCCCGGGGCAGGAGTAAACAAAAATCTCTCAAAATCTCTATGAACCCCCGGGGCCAAAAAAGCCCTTTTAAAGGAAATCTCTGGGTTGGGTTTTTTTCCACCCCCAAGGGGCCCTTCCCATTAGGTGACCGGGGGCCATTTTTCTATACCGTCCTTCGATAGACCTTTGGGGGCGACCAGTTGCTCCACTAGCCCTTTTTCTCCCCTTCTTACCACTTGGTTTCAACAAGCCCCGCCTTAAAAGCCCCGTAGGGGGGAAAGGCCCAGTCTGGTGTCAATTCCACAGGGTTTTCCCAATCACTTTAAAAAAATTTTCCCGGGGCCCCGGCAAGGGTGGGGATCTTTTTAAATGCTCTGCCCCCAAATGGGGCCTTCCGTACCCCAAAAATCAGGGGATTCTGTCAATAAGGGGGGTCTGGGGCTGCTCTCACCCCCTGAGGTTTCCCCCCCATGGGGTTTTTACCCTTTTTCCCCAGCCCTAAAACCCAAATTGGGAAAATTTCCTCCTCAACTTTGGCCCTTACTTAAAACCCGGGAGGGTAATGGGATCTTAAAAACCCCAAAATTCCCAAAAAAGTGGGAAGTCCCGCCCCAAAAAAGACATCATGCATAAGAAGGGCACATTCCCACCCCTAAAAATTGGGACGGCCCCAAAAATGTGTACAAAACGTTCCCCTATAGCCGTAATTTTAATGGCGGGGTTTTTTCCCCTTTTATACAGGTCACCCCCAGGGTTTTTTTTTTTTTGACGGGTTTTTGGGTTTTCACTAAATCGGGTTTTTTAAGGTCACCGGGCTAAAAAGGTCTAACAAAAGCCCCACCTTGTTACCTCCTTTCAGTAATTTAAACAATGGGTCCAACCCCCCCCCCCGGGAAAAGCTACACATGCAAAGCTTACATACAGGGATAAACGGCGGTTTTGTCGAAAACATTAAAATTGCATAGGGTTTATTTTATACGTGGGGAATTGGCAACACAAAGGAAACCTGGGGTCCCAAATCGGGAAACATTTTTTTTTTATGTTTCCCTTTCTTTAAATCCCCTTTGGGAAGCCCCGATTTCCCTGGCAGGATTGCCGGCTTCTAGGGAACGGGTTTATCAGTCTCTCCCCCGTGTTTGCAAAAAAGAAATCAGGTTTCCAAACCCCCTTTTTTTCCCTTTTTAAAAAAGTCTTACCAGGATGTTTCCCGGGGGCTCCCGCGGTGGGGTTGGGGGGGCGTGGCAAGGGGCCCCAAAAAAGTTCCTCCGCTGCGGGTTTTACCTCTCCCACCATCTCCCAAAAATTGGTCACCCCTTTTGGGGCTCCAAGGGTTACCCACTTTTCGTAAGGTTTCTGGGGGCGATCTCCCGGAAATGGTCCATCACCACCACGTTTCCCCCCTCTGGGGACCTGTCAGGGTCTCCGGCTGCAACCACTTTTTTTGGGCGGGGAAAGAGGTAAAGCACTGAGAGCGTGGAGTTTTTCCTTTTAATTTTTTTTAGGCCCAGTTGTGGGACCCCCCCTGGGCCCCCGAACAGAAATTGTTTACTCCCCAGGCGGGGTTAGGGGAATTTCCCTTTTTTTGCAGGAAAAGTTTATTAAAGGGGGGGGGCCCTGTTTCCAGGTCGTAAAAGGCCTTCTTGGGGGTTTTCCCGGGAAAAGGGAAAGGTTTCCAACGTTCCCCGCCCACTGCTCCTTTGGCCAACACTCTCGTTCGGCAAATTCTTTCCCAAAAGGGGTTTAAAATAGGCTTTCCAAAGTCATCCCCGATGTCATCTTCTGTAGGGAAAAACTGGGGGTCTTTTGGGGGGCAAGAGTAGTTTGGGAACACCCGGGGGCCCCTCCTGGACAATGGAAATTGATGCACAACAAAATTTTAGGGTTTTCCCGGGCTTTTCTCGCTCCTCTTGTGTAGCCTGAGTTGTTTCTTCCCGGGGGCTTTTTTTCCTCCAGCGCTCTTGCTGCACAAAGGGGGCCTTTCCCCTTTTTAAAGGGGTTTTAAAAACCCCTTTTGCGTGCCCATGCTTGCAACATTGCCCCTTATCAAAATCCTCCCTTTTGGGGATTTTAAAAAAATAAATGGGCTCCGGGCCCTTTTAAAAGTCCCGTTTGGGTTTTTTTTGTGCCAAAAAATTTAAAGCTTACGCATCCCCACCACTTGAAAATCCGGGGAGGGGGGTGGGGCGTCTCCTGGGTTTGAAAGGGCACAACTCTGCGGGGACAGGGAAAACCAAGCAAACCGGAAAAATTTGTTTAAAAAATGCCCCCAGGGGCAGTTTTTTTGCAAGCATGTTTTGGGGGGGGGCAAACAAAAAAAAAACAACCCAAAAAAAATCCTAAGCCTGTCCCCGGGTCTAACTAAACAATAAGTATCCCCCTCTAACACAGCGCCCCACCTACTGCCAGTTTACTGAACACAGCAATATTATGGTACCCCCGTAAGGGGTCCCCACAGGTCTTTTTGCAAAAGAACCTGTCCCCGGGTGAGAGAGTGTGTGTCTGCAGCTCCTCCTTATATGAGGGGGAACACACCTAAATAATCAGGAAGCCCAAAAACCCCGGGCTGCCCCGGTGGAGTGGGGCCCCCCTCGCAAACCCCCCTCCAGCAAACCCAGCCCTTGAAAATGGGTTTTTCAAAAACCCCAACATAGAGATCTAAATTTGATTTTCTGACCCTTCCCGGTTTTCTCTTTACCCGGGGCCCCTAAGGTTTTCTTGGGCAGGGCAAAAACCTTCCCTCTTTTTACCAAACCCGACCCTTGTCAACACTGCCTATAAACTATAGGGCCCCATAAACCTCCCCACAATCTATGGAGCCCATACCTGCCTACAAAATATGGGGAACCTTTTACCTGCCCCAAATAAAGGGAATTTTTTACCTGCCCAAAAACTATGGGGGCCTATACCTTCCCCACAATCTATGGGGACCATACCTGCCCACAAAAATATGGGGACCCAAACCCCCGGGGGGCCCAGAGACATAGCGGACATATACCTGCTTACAGGACTTGGGTCCCCCAGTACCCATAACTAAACAGGGGGGAATAATTTCACCTACCCCCCTTAAATTTGGGGGCCCATTTTTAAAACAGCAGGCATCTGACTTTTCCCATCATAGGAAACGGTCACCAAGGTTTTCTCTACAGATCCCCTTTTTGGGTAAAATAAACACCCCCGGGAGGAAAGGTATAATAACCCCCCAGCAGGTAAAGAAGGCATATAGGTAGGAAAACTAAGTATAATTCACCTGGAAAATAAGAAAACCCCCTGCAAATTTTTTTGTTTTCCCTTGATTTTTCTCTTCAATGGGATGATTTTTTGAGAAAAAAAGGTTTCATTTTTTGTTTTTAAATTTTATAAAAATACTGGGCAAAAAAAAGGGCTCGGAAATTCCCCAAAAACCAAAAAAATTTTATTTTTTTTCCAAATAAATGGGAAAAACTTCAGGAAAAATAATAAAGAAGCAGCGTTGTCAGACTCAAATAATGCAAAAAAAAACAAAAATTTATATTTTTTTTAGAACAATAATTATTTGGTTTTTTCCCCCCATTTATTAAAATATTTCAATCCTTTTTCATGTGTTTGGAAAAAAAAAGGTTCTAAAAATATTTGTTTTGGAAAATTTTGCAAGAATAACCAAAAATAAAAATCGTGGCCGGGGGAAACATTTATGATGGTCTGGGCCAGATAGAAAGAAAAAAGAAAGTGAAAACTTGAGACATCAGAAAAGACATCACCTCGATTCCTTTTTTTTAATTCACTGTAATAATTTTTGTTTCCGCAAATGCCTGTGTTAAAACTGGTAACTACCACTATATGGGGCACTGTGTGGGGTTTACAAAATAGTCGCAAAGGCCCGTGTACCATGGTAAAAAACCTATATGGTTTTCTGTGTGGAGGGGAAAAATAGGGGCCCAGATGAAAAGTCCAAAGGGCTTTAAAACCCCAATTTGTTGCCCCCAAACAACCCCAAACAAGCCCCCCTTTACATTTTATATAGTGCTCTGGAAAATGAAAGGGGTGTTTTTATTGTTGCTATGGGCAACAAAGTGATTTTAGACCCAGACATTTTCAAAAAATGTGGCCCCTAAGTCTTTGGGAAAAATGGGCTCTACCAAAATTTCGTCACTGTGTTTGGGGGGGAAAATACAGTCTGCAAAGCCCGGTTTTTACTGGTAACCCACCACGTATTTTAAATACTGTATGGGGGGTAATATTTTTGTCCGGGAGAGCCCGTGTACACTGGGATCTACCCCTGTTTTGGTGGAAATATTGATTAAGTGTAAAGGTTTTGGTTCAGGCACAGTTTTTGGGAGCATTTTTCCCAGCTCTCTTTATGCTGAATAACCTTCCAACAAACCCCGGAAAAAACTTGGGGAAAGCGAAACCCCCAAGTAGCTTTCCCTTTAGGGGCCCCCTTACACGTTAAATTTGGGGGTAGTGGGCGTGACCTTTTTTTGAAGGGGGTGTGGTTTCTAAAAATGTAGTTTAAAGTTTAAAAAAAATTTCGCGCACCTCCTTCCTTAAAAAAATGTCTTGCTTTTGTAGTAATGTCGTTGTTCACAAAATAGCTTAATCAAATTAGAAAAAATGACTCAGACAGCCCCTGTAATGGAAACATGGCAGCAAATCCTCAATTTATCGGCAGCACCACTAAAGGGAAAATGAAGCATTACTCAATTTTATTAAAACCACGGGTTTCCCATAAACGCATTGATCTGTTTTTGGTCCCCAAAAGATCACTCCCTTTTTTGCGCCGTTTTTTTACTCTGGCTTACTGATGAAGGTCCCAAACATGGAATCCACTCCCCCAAATTAAAGAAAACAAACCTTAGAGGCCAGACATCCCCCTTTTTTTTTACCAAAAGATCAGCCCACAAGCTGTCAACAATCTATATTTTTTTCTGTTTTTAACATAAACTTAGCTGTTACACTCAAAACATCACTTGACACCAGTGTGCGGCAGACTCACAAAATCTTGAAGAAATTTTCTAAGCACTTTACATGAGTTACTGCACATATTCTGAAAAGATTAACTTTTACAAATAAATCTTTTCTAAAAACAGCAGACTGTCCATGGTCAGCATTACAAGATGAAAATGTAATTACCAGCGTGGTACTTACCAGTGCAAAATTTTTCAAGGAAACAATTTTTTTGTCTTCTCAGTTGGATTACTGCACATATTACCACCTCTTACTCCAAACACCAAAACACCGAAGCAAACACATTTTAAAATTAGCTAGGCAGAGTTCTTAAAGGGTTTTTCCAAGAACCTCCTGCATCCAGCCTTCAGCTCTTGTGCCAGAAGGGGCGTGTGTGCTTTCTTTTATTGCATATCATGTGACCCAGCAGAATGACATCACCCGGGCCCCTTTTCCCCTCTGTATCAAAGGGCTGTTTATGAAAGCATTTTTTTGATAGCTGAAGGTTAAGTTTTTGCCTCCAGGCAAAAAGGGTTTTTTGAGTTCAAAACCCTGCTGGAACCAAAAACCTTGTTTTTTTTTCTCTTTTATCAATGCCCCAGACCTGATTGAGGTTTCTTTTTTATTTATTTCCACTGTTTGACGAATTACTAAGGAGGACAGAGGATGGGAGTAGAGTGACAGCATCTGGGGTTTGAACACTCAGTAGCTGCCTGAGAGGAGAAGTGATGTTTGACCAGGAGTTAGGAGCTCTCAGCCCTGGTCATATCCCCCGGAAACGAGCTGTAAACAATGGATCACTAAAGGAGCAGCTAAAACAAAACGGTGCAGAATTTTTAATAATAATGAATGGTCAAAATGTTTATTATTTGATTTGCAAGCTTCCCACGTCAATTTTACTTCGTGGCAAAACCCCTTTAACTTTTTGTCAGTGCTAAGATTAACAGCTTGAAGTGGTCTTAGAGTGTAATGACCTATCACTAGAATATAATATAACAGTATAATTGGTGAGCTCCAACCACTGAACCCTTTGATGAAGGGAGTAACACTACCTGTGTATTCTGAGGATTGGTAGTTGTCTAAGCATTTAGATCAGATCTGTACAATTTGGAAGAAAGTTGGGTTCAAAACTACCCAGGAATGCTGCTGGATTGACTGGGAACACCCCTGGACTATTCGGGACAGCCAGGATTACCCACTTCGGGGAGGCGTTTGTGCAAGCCCTGATCCTTTGTGGTCCAGTTTTTGAGCCACCAGAATTCTTGGGGGCCATTCACACGGCTTATTCTGGGACTGATTCCAGCCGTATTGCGCGCCGTATTTTCGCTGCAGTACGGCTGGAATCCGTCCCAGTCATTATGGTAATCCACAGTTCTCATAGAGAACTATGGATTCCTTTTCCTCTCCCTGCTCGGCGGATTCGCCGAGCGGGGAGAAAGTGACATGCACATTATTTATGGCGTGTACGCACTGTGAATAATGAGTGTCTATGGGGCCAGAGAGCTGCCGGCCTCCGCCCCTGCAATCCGTCCCGCAATTACGTCTGCTTTAAGCCGTGTGAACCATGACTTAGGGTGAAGAAAAGAAAAAATTATCCAGCAACTGGTTTTGGGTAAGTAGAAAAAATATAAAAGTAGTAGCTTTATTAGGCAATTTTAAAATCCAATTTTTAGAAGAGCGTGATGGTGGTGTTGCACACCCGACGCGTTCGGAGACTCCTCCCTTATCATGGGGGTGACACAATGGGTACGTGACTTCCTTTTAAATCCCATAAATTAGCATAATTAAACCCATATGTGTCAGGAGAAAATATAAAAACAAGTTTACGATTAAACAAAAACCACCATACAAACATAAAGAAAAGGAAACCTGATGAACAAAAAAGTACAGATGTCAAAATTATATATACATCTTAGTAGTGGAACATTACGTCTTGCCTTTTATTAAGACCATGGGGAAAACGAGTATTAAGTTGTACAATCCACCATGTCTCTCGTGATAAAAGTTTCCTTTTCATGTCACCCCCTCCCCAAAGGGTTTTGTACTATCTCGATCCCGTTACATTAAAGGGAAACAAGTCTGCCCCGCATGGTATTGGGCAAAATGCCGCGATGCCATGGAGACATGTGTGGATTCAGCCCTAGGAATATCAGAAATGTGTCTGCGGATCCGTGTTTTAAGACTGTTTGAGCTATGTCCAACGTACTTTAGTGAACATATACTACATGTAATGAGATAAATTACATTGCAAGTGCAACAATTGATGTATGTTTTTATTTTGTTTTGTTTCCATTAGCTGTTGCCGTAAATTTCCTTGGTAACTTGCAAATATCTGCAAGTGATACATTTGGTATGGCCGCAGCGGAAAGAACCTTTCACGGGTAACCAGTTTGTTACTAGAAGGATTGGTATATTTTGTGAAAAGACTTGGGGAGAGAATGCTACCTAGAGATGGGGCCCTTCATACAAAGTTGATTTGTCTTTAAATTTAAATTCCCCCATTTCATTGGATATGCAAAAGTGCAATTTTTTTTTAATAAAATAATTATTTTACCATATTGGAACTAAAGGGATAGTAAATGTGATTCTAGATTTTTGGTCAGATCTAATCACGGAAGTGCCAGGTTGAAGGAGTTCACATCTGGATTTTTGGGAAACTTTTGAGAATGCCTTAGGGTGCGACCACATGGCAGTATGCAAAGATGGGACGGATTCTGATTAAAGAATCCAGCCAGTATTTTGACATAGTTTCTGTGGTTTTGGGGGACTGTTCTGTCTGCGGTTTGCGGATTTACCCATCCCCCTCAACCACTGACATGTTCATGTTCTGCCAAAAACCGGGCAGAAGAATGAACATGTTCTAAGTTTTAGGACCGCGGGCGGAGTAAAAAAAAAAAAGTCTGGCAGAAAATCCATTCAGTGGGGACTGCTGAATAGATTTTCTTTTAAAGTCTATCAGGATGGTTGAGAGTTTACAGACAGCTTTTGAATCCGAAAACCGTCTGCAAATCCGTTCGGAAATCCTGCGGTGGGGAAAATTCTTTCTGCTGCAGGTCATATGTTGTTCAGGGCTGATTAACATCTTCATTGTTGAGGAAATGACAGATTTCAATGCTGAGCCATCACTTTTGATGGTGGAAAGACTCTAACTTTTATGGTGTCATAGGAAAATTCCTTTAATAATATAAATTGTCTGAGTTGTAACAAATAACCATTTATTTCATAGTTTATATATACAGTTGAATCCAGAAGTTTCTATCCCCTCTATAGAAAGCCCCATCTGCAGGTTTTTCTCACCATCGGACATGAAATCAGAATAAACCTTTCCCGTTTTAGGTCAATTAGGAACCTAAATTATTTATATTTGCCAAATACCAGAATAACGTAAGAGAGAGAATTTTTAAGGCATTTTTATTACTTTCTGCAAAGTCAAAAGTTTTCCCTACATTTCAATTTGTATTTGGGAGCATTCCCTTACAAAATGTATGACTTGGGTCAAACGTTTTGGATCCTTCCCAAGCTTCTCACAATAGTTGGTAGAATTTTGGTCCATTCCTCCTGACAGAACTGGTGTAACTGAGCCAGTTTGGAGGTCGCCTTTCTCCACCTGCATTTTCAACTTTGCCCATAAATTTTCAATAGGATTGAGATCAGGACTTTGTGATGGCCACTCCAAAACATTGACTTGGTTATCCTTAAGACACTTTGTAACCAGTTTGCTTTGGGCCATTGTCCATTTGGAAGACCCATTTGCACCCAAGCTTTAACTTCCTGGTTAATGTCTTGAGTATTCAGTATTGCGACATAATCTTCTTTCCTCATGATACCATTCTTTTTGTGAAGTGCAAGGACCTTCCTGCAGAAAAACACCCAACATTCATGATGGCTGTGCACCCATGTTTCACAGTTGGGATGTTGTTCTTAAGCTTCCAAGCGTCTCCCTTTTTCCACAAAACATAACAATGGTCAGTATGGCCAAATAGTTCAACTTTAGTTTCATCAGACCACAGGACATGTCTCCAAAAATGTAGGTCTATGTTCCTGTGGGCACTTGCAAACATTAATCTGTCTTTTCTATATTTCGCCTAGAATAATGGCTTCTTCCTGGCAGAGTGTTGATACAGTACTAGTTTCACTATGGATAATAACACAATCCTACAAGCTTTCGCCAACATCTCAACAAGGTCTTTTGCTTTTGTTCTTGGGTTGATATGCACATGTCAGACCAAAGCACGTTCATCTCTGAGACACAAAACCGGTCTCCTTCTGAGTGGTATGATGGCTGGACATTTCCCATTCTAGTTTGTATTGTATTATAATTGTTTTTACAGATGACGATGGCACTATCAACTATCTTGGAAATCGCAGCCCAAGGATGATCTCCAGACTTGTGCAAGTCCACAATTCTCTTATGCAATATCTTGGCTGATTTCTTTCACCTGTCCCATGATGTTACCAGAGAAGCAGCTTGGTTTCTGTTGTGCAAATATACGTCCACTGGTGTGTCTTTTATTTACTCAGTTGTTGACCAATAAAACCTTCAGAAGCTTCAAAGACATGACATCATCATATGGGTCTCCCCAAATTGTTAAAGTCTCAGTAATCCATAGTGTATGTAAACTTTAGACTTTGCAGAAAATAATAATAATGCCTTAAAAAATTCTCTCTCATTTTCTGGCTTTTGGGCCAAATATTAAACAATTTTGGTCCCTTAATTGACATATAAACAGGTATGGTTTATTGTGATGGTCATGTCGATAGTGAGAAAACATGTATATGGTGTTCGTTTTTTTATATAGTGCAGTGGTCTTCAAACTGCGGCCCTCCAGCTGTTTGGAAACTACAACTCCCATCATGCATTTATATAATCTATAACAGTAGTTTCCCAGCAGCTGGAGGGCCGCAGTTTGAAAACCACTGATTTAGTGTATGTAAACTTCTGGTTTCAAATGTAGATATAATCTTTTTGGTCACTTTGTAATACATCACATTGTTAATTTTTCGTTACTTTTGTACTCCAGTGCAGCATTTATAATTCTGCTAGTCACTATTGGACACAATAAACAAAATTACTGTCAGACATACCCCTAACATCTTAGCTGAGCACAGTGTCATGTTGGCACAGCACCAAGGACACCAATAATCACCCTACAAAGTGTGGGCAATTGCCTAACATGTGAAGAGAGGTTGTTTGAAGCTCACAATCCCTTTAAGGTCTGGTTTATTTTTGATTTTTCGTTTCTCCCTTTTTCATCTCTGTATTCCCGGATCCAAAACTTTTTTATTTTTCTGCCAACATAGCCATATTAGGCCTATTAAGCTTTTTCTGAAGAAAGACTTTTGTTTTTAATCAAACCATTTAATGCCCATATAGCCTACCTAAACCCTACCTACCTATATGGCCGCTATAGCCTACATAAACCCTGCCTGCCTATATGAGGTCCCGATAGCCTATCTAAACCCCACCTGCCTATATGGGCCCCCCTTAGTCTACCTAATCACTGCCTGCCTATATGGGGCCCCATGAGTCTATCTAAACACCGCCTGCCTATATGGGGCCCCCATAGCCTACCTAAACCCTGCCTGTCAATATAGGGCCCCCGTAGCCAGCCTAAACTCTGCCTACCTATATGGCCCCTATAGCCTACATAAACCCTGTCTGCCTATGTGGGCCCCCTATAGCCTACCTAAACCATGTCTACCTATATGGGCCCACTATAGCCTATTTAGCTACCTACATATGTGGGACCCACCTTTAGCCAAACTAGCTACCTGGGACCCACATACAGCCTACTTGTGGCCCACCTACTACCTACCATATCTACCTTTGGCCTAGCAAAAGACTAATTAGCTACCTTGAATCTACCTCCAGCCTACCTACCTACCTTGGGGTTGCCTTGATAAGTACAGTTTAACCCTTTTTGTATTTGTACTCTTGCCGATTGCTGCCTCTTCCAAATTAATATATATTTGCTGTAACAGCTGGAGCCCCAGGAAGTACCATCACACGATTTTGTTTGGAAAGCAGTTCTGTTTTAATTACAGGGAAGTACATGAGAATTTATATCCCTTGTACTGTAGCATTTGTCATAAAGTCTGTGTTATTTGAAATTGGTAATTGTACATTTGATGGGACGAGTTAGTAAGAAATCAAGTACAAGTTCTTTTATATGGTAATATTACATTTCTGCATGACTTTTGGCACAATGTTAAACCGTTCAAAGTTGTTTTAAAACCGTCGAGTAGTTTACTGTGCCAGTATGGATGTCGTAACAAATGTTCTCTATGCATGTTAGTTGTTTTGCTTAGCTATCTTCTTAGTAAATCAATAGTGATCCATTGTTAATGTCTTCGCATCATTCAGGGACAGGTACATCTGAGGTAATTCTCTTGTAAATAATGCTAGTGCATATCAAGCTTATAATTTATGATTTAAACTGTCAAGGGTTGTGTTGAGCGATTGCATTGGCTATCGAGATCGATCGATAGTCGATAGTCGGGCCGCTATCGATAAGGTTTTTTCGATTGTGAGATCGATTATGCGCGATGACCATTTAAAAGTCTTATGGGGAGAGCAACAACACCTTCATTATACACCCAAACAAGGCTGGAGAAGCTGATTAACATCCCAACAGTCAAATATGGATACGTCCTACATCATAGGATACCACATTAGGTTTAAAAGTCACAGAAAAAAGAGTCACAGGACACTTTACTATCCCAGTCTTGTTACCACAGCCTGACCCTTAAACCTGCTCACCACAATTTAAAAAGTGCCAGGAAGGCCAGTATGATTTGAAAACATATTGTTACTTGAACTGGACATTGGAATATCCCTTTATCCATGGAACGCGCATGAGCCCCAAAACCTGCATGACCCACCACATTTAAAAAGTTGCGCAAAAAGGACGTTCACTGTCTTTCAAACACCATTTTAGTTTCATCTCGGACATTGGACTATACCGGTCTGGGCCATCAGCATGAGCCCCTAAACCTGCATGACCCCCACATTTAAATAAGATGCCGGAAAAAAGGAAGTCTTTCAACCCACCTTTTAGTTTCACTGGACATTGACTATTACCTGTGGGACCACAGCATGAGCCCCAAACCTGACATGACCCCACATTTTAAAAAGTGCCGGAAAAAAGAGTCTTTAACCCACCATTTTAGTTGAACTGGAAATTGACATACCTGTCCTGGGGACCACTGGCATGAGCCCCAAACCTGCAGACCCCCTCATTTAAAACGTTGCGGAAAAAAAAGGAGTCTTTCAACCCACCATTTTTGTTCACTGGACATTGACTATACCTGTCTGGGCCCACATCGATGGAGCCCAAACCTGCATGACCCCCACATTTAAAAGTGACGGAAAAAGGGAGTCTTTCAACCACCATTTTTGTTCATCTGGACTTGACTATACCTGTCCTGGGCCACAGCATGAGCCCTCAAACCTGCATGACCCCCCACATTTAAAAAGTGCCGGAAAAAGGATGTTCTTTCAACCACCATTTTAGTTGAACTGGACATTGACTATAAATGTCCTGGGCACCCAGCATGAGCCCCTAACCTGCGATGACCCCCACATTTAAAAGTGTCGATAAAGGAGTCTTTCCAACCACATTTTAGTTGAATGGACATTATATACCTGTACTGGGCCACAGCATGAGCCCGCATAACCTGCATGACCCCCACATTTAAAAGTGCCGGAAAAAAAAGGAAGTCTTTCAACACCATTTTAGTTTCACTGGGAATTGACTTTACCTGTCCTGGGCCTACAGCATGACCCAGGGCCGGAGTTACAGTGGGTGCGGTCAAAAAGCCCAGCGCTGGCGTCCGTCATCTATTAAATACACGAAGGTTAAAATGCCTGAGACGCAGCAACGAAAACTGACGTGTGAAGAGAGTGCGGAAGCGGAATGTGAGAAACTCCAGCATTCCTCTGTACACAGTAAATCCCTGGGTAGCGCGTGCCCCTCCGTATGAGTGTGGACCAATTGAGCTTCACTTGGAAATACTGGTGGTTAACGCTCGGTTTACACCCAGGTGCCCTATATCTTGCATTTTTGTTCTCATTTACTCAACGTGCTGGAGGAAATGGGTCTCTGTACTTTGTTCTCTGTCTGTGCGCCAACTCCATGTTCTCTGAATAAACCTACATCTGGTCAAGTTTTTCCTGTACCTCCCTTGTACAATTCAGTGGAATTTTTTTAACAGCTATTTTGTAATGGCAAGTTTTTTAGTACTTTATTTCTAGAAAACACAATTTTTTAAAATAGGATGGAATCCCACCATGTCTTTGTTCTCTTTTTTTATTGTATTATATGGGTTGTTCTCTATACAGGGGATTGTTAGCTATGTTAAAGATCTTGCAAAAACAAGTCATTTTGCAATATGTGTCCTTTAACTGTTGTCTACTATTCCTGTGTCTGACAGCAACCATTCAACCTTGAGCCTCTCTTGACAATTGGGCAGAACAAATAGTCTGTTAGAAACAACATTTTTTAGAAATAGACCTGTTAGGGGGTATAGCTGCTGTCACAGCAAAAATGCCCCCAAAAATTCAAAGCATGACCCTTGAGCCCACTTTTGGTAATTGTGAATGAACAATGTCTGTTAGAAACAACATTTTTAGAATAGGACCTGTGTATAGCTGGCTATGTCACAGCAAAAATGCCCCCAAAAATTCAAAGCATGACCCTTTGAGCCACTTGGTCAATTGTGGATGAACAAACATGTCTGTTAGAGTTAGAACAACATTTTTTTTATTATAGGAATCTGTAGTATTGCGGCATTTCAAAGCAACATGAACAAAAAAATTATAAAAATTGACGCTTCTCAGCCCACTGTTTTAAATTTGTGAGGGAGAAATGCCACTTAGAAGCCACTTTTCTATTCCAATGGTCCATTAATTATAGCTGTATCTCACAGCAAATGACCCCAAAAAATTATAAATATGACTTCTCAAGCCACTATTAAAATTGTGACGGGAGAAAGGCCCACTTAGAAGTCACAATTTCTGTTCCAAGGATCTTGATTTTTGCTGTATCTCACAGCAAAACATGACCTCAAAACCATGACCAATGCGAAAATCTCTTAAGTAAAAGTGAGTAAATGGAATTACGAGTGTTGTCATGAAACTTGCTGTCTTTTACTAGTCTCCTCACAGCAAAACATCAATATGAATGTTGGGAAAAGGAATAAAAATTGCAGGAAGTAAATGAGTCATTTTAAAAAAAAGTTTTTTTTTCAAGAGACCATTTCTGTTTGAAAGGAATGTGAAGTAGACCGGCCAACTAATCGGTTTGACTCGGGGGCAATTGGGGCCACAACTCATCAGAGATCAATGCCTGATTACATCTTGATGAAAGTTTCAAACGATCCTACATTTATCTGTGAAAGCGGATGCGTTTGTCTGTAATGACTCCTCCTGCTGTGCTGAAGGTCACGCTCTGATATGGCGCTGGCTGCTGGGCAGACAACACCTCTATGGCGTGAACGAGCCAGCTCGGGCCCAATTCTTCCATTTTGGATTACCGAAGTCTTTGGGTCCGGAACAACATTGCAAAAACTTCGGTGTTGAGACGCAGATTGGTCGTGCACATGATTTAAGCGATCTCTGTGTGTTGGTTGTGTGCCCTGCATTGCATGGCGTTTGGTGAGTTGGGTTAAACAAAGATTTGCCAGAGGTCTTACCCATTAGGCTTCTGCCTCCCGTGCCTGCTGCTGCGCTACGCCTACTTGTCCTTACTGCTGTCACGTGCTTGAGTTGTGTCCACCGTGACATTTGGGGAACGTGAAGCTAGACGCAAACAGATGTCTCCAGTTGATCAATCTAGCAAGGGTCTCCAATTTCCTGCATTTTAATCTCTATTTGGGTGGGTGGAAGGAATGTGATGTTTTTTGTTTTGTACCTGGGATCCAGGAGGGGGTGTGCCACACAGTATCTGTTGTTTCATTTAGATGGCCTTATTAATGCGAGGATCATGTTGGAGGAAAATGGAGCATCCAAGCACTCAATGTGAGAGATGGAGCCTTGATTTCCCATAGCCTCTGGGTCGAGGGGCACTAGCAAAACTGATTCTTCCTCATCTTCCTCCTCCTCCTCAAGCTCGCGCCCAATCCGCTGTCCAAGGCAGGGACGTCGTTAACATCGGTGTTTTTAGGAATACCTCTCTCCTCCTCCGCTGCCTCCAGACAGCTTCAACACAAGCCGCTGTCTTGCCTGAGATTGATGCACCCTGAGAGCTGATGCGCCACCTTGCACTTGCTCCTGGACCCGACCACTGCCTAATGGTAAGACCGATGAAATTGTGAAACTGCGGCTTGTGGATTTGGATGGAGGAGAAAAGGGCTCCGTGTCCGCTATCTGTGTCCGTCTCTCCTCCGTCGCGCTGGCGGGGTACCTGTTGTTTCAGAGTGTCCTACCGGATCGTTCCAGAACTAAGCTCACCACAATGCTCATGCTGAATGGGATTGTCCGCACTGGACCATTTTTGGTGGCTTCTTCAAAACTGGGCAAGGAGGGTGCAGAGGTCTTTCACCTGCCTCACTCTCGGTGGATTCAACACCCCGAGGTCGTTTACCGCTGCTTGTCAGGCAATGTTTCACTTCGTACTGCGTTAATGGCATTGCGCTGCTGCCACCAATCGCTGGAGCATGTGGAGGGTGGGAATTCCAGGTGTTGCCACGTCAACAATGAGACGGTTGACGGCGGAGGCCGTGAGCTTGACGCTGCAACGCAGCAGGCGGGATGGAAGCAGGTGTAATGCGAACGGCGGATGTGCGAATCAGACCGCGAGCCTTCTCAGCAGGCTGGCCAGACCCGGGTATCTCTTTAGAAAGTTCTGGACGACAAGGTTCTTGCATGTGCCAGGCATGGGATGTGCTCTACATGCCTACGATCTTAGGGCGGCAAGCTAGAATTTCACCCGTTATGCGCACACCACCTTTGCCTCGGCACAAAGGTTCTTGTCACCCAGCCAGCGCCCTCGGTCTCGTTGCCTTAGAGCCGTCCACAGTCCTGACCTGTGTGTGGACGGTCTCCAAGGCAGATTAATTTCAACACGGCCTGGTGTCTCTGGGCACGTGATGCCACAGGGACCTGGGGGAAAGAGCCTGCACCATCCTTGCAGTTTTGAAGAGCGTTCGCGCCGTGCCTGAGAGCACCGTCACCCCAGAGACATCCACCCAGCTCACCATGAGCTGTCATGAGATATAAGCCTTGCGTGCTTACTAGTCCATGTGTCGGTGGTGAGATGGACTTTTCCGTAACACAGATTGCAGACATCGCGCTTTTGAAATTTTAGTATGACACGTGGCTGGGCCTAGGGCTGGGACGGCTTTTTCTGGCAAGAGAAATGCTGCTCGGCATCTGGTATTGGGGGCAGGCGAGGGCCATGATTGGCGGAAACCACTTCTGTGTCCACCAGACGGAAAGCAACATTTCTCCAAGGCCAAAAGCTGGCAATGCCGACATTCTTAGGCTTTTGGTTTGGGTTGGTTTGGTGTTAAAGTGTTTCTTCTGTTCCCATACCTGGATAAGACAGAAGGCTGGCTGCTAGACTGGCCGCTGTACGGGCGTGCAGGTTTCAATACTGGCGGAAGGAGTAGGGGTAGATGGTTCCTCTGGTGGTGCTGGTGGTACTCGGGCGACGGTGGAGGTGAAGGGAGGCCTTGCCCCTGATCTGACTCTGAGAAGACAGGGCTCAGCGGAGGAACGCCTTGGTGGTGCGGAGCGAGGGAGGAGGCGGAGACAGAGGGGTTGTGACAGTGGTTGGAGGGCCCGGCGTCGGTTTCTGGCCTTTTTTGGCCAAGGGTTTCCTCCATTTATCAAAAACTAATCATTCGCTGCATGTGTTTGGACATGTTGGTGGTGGTTAAACACCTTAAGGTTCTGCATCTACTTATGCGTTTTACGGCAAAGGCGGCATATGACAATCGTGGGTGAATCAGAGGACTTGCTCAAAGAAGGCCCAGGCTTGAGAGGGCCTGGACCTTTTGGACGGCGATATGAGATGAGCCGGTTTTGAGCTGACCGTGGCTGGGGTATCATTATCAGGCGGACCTTCTGCGACCGCCGCCCATCTCCCTTTTGTGGCGGGACCCGTATTGACACTACCATCGTCTTCCTCCTCGCCACTGAGAAGCGCTCGCAAGCAAATTATGCGGAAAAAGGACCAGGACGGATCCGCAATGTCGTCATTTCATCATTCATCATCAACACAGGTGTACTTGGTCGTCCTGACTTTCTGGCATCCTGAAGCTGCGGCTAAAGCAAGGGGCCATGCAAGGCGTGCCGACCGCCGGGATTTTTGCCGATTGACCGGCTTCTTCACCCTCCTCTGGTTGGCATCAGTTATGGGCGTTCGTCAGAGCAGAATAAATCATCCTCTTGATTTTTAACATGCCTTCTGACCCCAACCGCATTTTGTCTCAAAGAGAGTACTTTCAGACAATGGATTATCCAACAGTGGGTGGGGTACAAGATGTTGACATTTGGTGCTTCATGTTGGACCGGATGCTGATGATGCTGATGCGGACATTTGTTGGCCGTGACTGGGGAGGACGAGGAGGTTAAGACTGCTAGATGCAGTTGCATTAACCCTGAAGGACAGATTGGCGACGATGTTTCTGTTACTTAGATTCACAGGGCCCTGACCCAGCGATGACAGGCCTGACGGTCCTGCAATGACGATCCGCTGGCGTGGTGTTGTCGCCAGCACTGGAGGAGCACCTTCTCTCGTACCTTCTACTCCATGTGCTACCCCCCTCTTTGCTCGCTTACCACCTGCATCTTCGCTCCATGTCCAGAAATATAAAAACTTGAGGAAGGCTATGGAAATAGTTTTGGAAAGTCTCTTATTAAAAGCGGCAAATCACAGCTATTCTCAAATCCCTCTAATCAAAACAATATTGTGGATTCAATTTAACTGCAAGGGTCTGGCTAATCAACAAATCTGGAGCTGGGCAAAATTCCAAAAAACTCGTATTGTTATTGTTTTGGTATCATAAATGGTATTTTTTGCACCTTTCAATTCACCTGTGGTGAATATAGAATTGCTGTTTTATGATTTACGTAGATGACGTTGCGGTCAGTAATTGAACAGTACGGGTGCGCAAAAGTCAAAAAACAAGTTAACTGTTATGTTTTGATATATAAACTGTATTTTTGTGCCCTTTCAATTCACCTGTGGGTGAACTATAGAATTGCTGTTTTATGATTTACGTAGAATGCTGCGTAATTGAAACAGTTACAGGAGTGCGCAAAAAGTCAAAAAACACGTAACTGTTATGTTTTGATATAATAAACTGTATTTTTGCACCTTTCTAATCACTGTGGTGAATATAGAATTGCTTGTTTTATGATTACGTAGATTGCTGCGGTTCAATGAACAGTACTGGGTGCGAAAAAGTCAAAAAACACGTAAAATCTGTTATGTTTTGATTAATAAAATGTATTTTTTGCACCTTTCAATTCTCCTGTGGTGAATATAGAATTGCATGTTTTAAGATTTCGTAGTGCTGCGTCAATGACAGTTGGGTGCGCAAAGTCAAAAAACACGTAATGTTATGTTTTGATATAATAACGGTATTTTTTTGCACCTTTCAATTCACTTGTGAATATAGAATTGCTGTTTTAAGATTTACGTAGATGTGCGTCAAATGGAACAGATACTGGGTGCGCAAAAAAGTCAAAAAAACACGTCATGTTATGTTTTGATATAATAAACTTTCTGTTTTGGCACCTTTCAATTCACCTGTGGTGAATATAGTAATTGCTCTGTTTTAGATTTACGTAGATGCTGCTGTCAATGAACAGTACTGGGTGCGCAAAACGTCAAAAAACACGATCTGTTATGTGGTTTAGTATTACCACGGTATTTTTTGCATCCTTTCAATTCCCTGTGGTGAATATAGAATTGCTGTTTTAAGATTTACGTAGATGCTGGCCGTCAATGAACAGTTCTGGAGTGCGCCAAAAGTCAAAAAACACGTAAACTGTTATGTTTTGATATAATAAACTGTAATTTGTTGCACCTTTCAATTCACCTGTGGTGGGATTATAGAATTGCTGTTTTAAGATTCACGTAGTGCTGCGTCGAATGATCAGTTACTGGGTGCGCAAAAGTCAAAAACACGTAACTGTTCTGTTTTGATGATAATAAACTGTATTTTTTGCACCCTTTCAATTTCACCTGTGGTGATATAGGAATTGCTGTTTATGATTTACGTAGATGCTGCGTCAATGAACTAGTATGGGTGCGAGCTAAAGTCAAAAAAACACGTTACTGTTATGTTTTGATATATAAAACTGTATTTTTTGCACCTTTCAATTCACCTGTGGTGAATATAGAATGGTCTTTTGTAAGATTTACGTGATGCTGAGTCAAGAACAGTACTGGGTGCGCAAAAGTCAAAAAACACGTTAACTGTTTGTTTTGATATAAATTAACTGTAAATTTTTTTAGCACCTTTCATTCACCTGTGGTGAATATTAGAATGCTGTTTTATGATTTACGTAGATGCTGCGTCAATGAACAGTACTGGGTGCGCAAAAAAGTCAAAAACGCGTAACTGTTATGTTTTGATTATAATAAACTAAAAATGTTATTTTTATGCAACCTTTCAATTCCACCTGTGGTGAATATTAGAATGTGTTTTATGATTTACGTTGACTCTGCGTCTATGAACAGTACTGGGTGCGCAAAGTACAAAAAACTCGTATACTGTTATGATTTTGATATAATAAAAACTGTATCTTTTGGCACCTTTCATTTCTCTGTGGTGAATTTTAGAATTGCTGTTTTTGATTTTTCATAGACTGCTGCGTCAATGTTCAGTATGGGGGTGCGCAAAAGTCAAAAAACACGTAACTGTTATGTTTTGATTAATAAACTGTATTTTTTGCCCTTTCAATTTCACCTGTGTGTGAATATAGAATTGCTGTTTTATAGATTTACGTAGATGCTGCGTCATATGAACAGTACTGGGGTGCGCAAAAGTCAAAAAAACACGTTAACTGTTATGTTTTTTGATATAAATACACGGTATTTTTTGCACTTTCAATTCACCTGTGGTGAATAATAGAATTGCTGTTTTAGATTTACGTAGATGCTGCGTTCCATGACTGTACGGGTGCGCAAAAGTCATAAAACACGTAACTGTTATGTTTTGAATATAATTAAACTGTATTTTTTGCACTTTCAATTCACCTGTGGTGATTATAGATATTGCTGTTTTAAGATTTACGTAGTTTGCCTGCGTCATTGACAGTACTGGGTGCGCAAAAGTCAAAAAACACGTAACTTGTTATGTTTTTGATATATAAACTGTTACTTTTTTTGCACCTTTCATTCACCTGTGGTGAATATAGAATGGCTGTTTTAAGATTTACGTAGTTGCTGCGTCAATGAAACTGTACTGGGTGCGCAAGTCTAAAACAGTATCTGTATTTGTTCTTCGTATAATACACGGTAGTTTTTTTGCACCTTTTCAAATTACCTGTGGTGAATATAGAATTGCTGTTTTAAGTTTTACGTAGATCTAGTCAATGAACAGTACTGGGTGCGAAAAAGTAAAAAAAAACACCGAACTGTGATGTTTTTCGTACGATACACGGTATTTTTGGCAACAAAAACCTGATGCTGAGTGCTGACTCAAGATTTTGCTGGATTGTACTTTAAGTGCACGGTTGTAATATAATACAGTCACAGGTGTAATGGGTAAAATTCGAACACCATCTGAAATTGTATACTGATAATAAAAGTGGTGTTTTGCAGCTTAACAAAAGAGACCTGCAGTTACTAGAAATGATGTTTATCCTATATAAGTTCAGACTGCCCAATATCAGGAAATACTTCTATTGCAATACTGTAATAAATATAGATATTCCACTACAATATTACTTATGTCTTGGTGATCTTTAATCCTAATGTTCTTTATTGATAGAGCTTGTCTGTGTTAGCCCGCGGGGGCACCCTCCCCCCCCGCTCCCTCCGCCGTGACTTTACAGCGGTAGAGGTAGTAGATGCTGCTTTAATAATTCTCTAGACTAAACTACATAAAATGTTAAAATCTCTAATCTACTAAATTGGAAGGATCACAGTAATAGCAGGAGGTTTTCTCTGTGCATGAATAGACTATTTTCGCTGCGCTGTGTTGGCCACAGGACGAGCTCCGTCCTTTCCCTTGAGACGCTGAGAGGACACTGAGGCTTGAAACAGGAAACGCTTGTTCTCATGTAAAACGAGGTCATGTGATTTTTCTCAGCCAATCGCAACCATACACATCCCAGTCATGAGTCGCACACAATTCTCACCTGCTCTATTTATAATATGATTTTGTGGCCGCCAAAATTACAGTGAAGCGCGAAAAAGGCGGATCTTAATAGAAGATGCTCAGATTTTACTCTTAATTATCGAATGATCTGGAAAATTCCGATCACCATAAAAACCTTGCCGATTCAACTTTGTCGGATAAAAAATCGCTCAACCTACTAGTCAAGGGAAATGGTATAGAGAATGATTCATGCAAATAGTTTATAGAACAGTTTATAGATATAATCGATGGATATTAAAGTACAAACAGAGGTCTAATGTTTTCAATCAATTCTTAATGAATTCCCACACCTGACAGCCTACCTAAATGGGGCTTAATTACTGCCTACCTAGGGCCAATCTACCTACCTACCTGGTCCCGGTAAATGTTCGTGTTAGGGGAGACAGAGGGTGGGGGGACATCCAAAAGTTTGATATGGGGCCAAACTTCTCTAGGTACTCCTCCAATTACCCTTGTGTTAATTACTAGTCATAGCTTAGTAACCTTTTTAAAGGCTGATATTCTACTGTGCAATCCTTCTGTAAGGTCATTAATAAATATATTAAAAAGAATAAGGCCCAATAATGACCCCCGTAGTACCACTGTGTAAAAGTGACCCCTTCCTTACTGACCCATTTGGTACCCCATATAACAGTGACTCCTCTAATATTGAAACCATGTGTTTACCCACTGAGTATATGAACCCTCCAATACTTACCCTGTGGTCTCCACTGGTATCAGTGACCCCTACAAATATAACTCCTGTGGTCCCCACTAGTAACAGTGAACCCTCCAATACTGACCCCTGTGGTACCCCACTAGTAACAGTGACTCCTCCAATAGTGAAACCTGTGTTACACCACTAGTAACAGTGAACCTCTCCAATACTGACCCCTATAGTATCCAACCAGTCACAAGGATCCAATTTGAGAATAAAACAATAATAGCATAACCAATAATAATAACCAATAATAATAACATAACCAATAGTGTCTGTTACAGGATTTCAATGAAAGCCACAATGACAGCAAGAGGACCCATCAAATTCACTGCCAAGTACAGGACCACCACAACGGTGAAAGTAAAAGTATAGCAGCAGCAAAGGACACCCTCAAACTGAGTGTCAGCTATTGGACCCACATAACAATGAGAGGTGCAGTTCCTATCTGAATGTAATCAATGTGACCAATGGTCAGCAGGGGCCCCATTAAGGCAGTATTGTCAGTACTCCTGTCAGGGACCTTGGTGAAATTAAAGAAAAAGGGGTGCACTTGTATGGAGCAAGAGAGCAATTAGTAATGGGTGCCGTTTGCACAAGTGCCTCGGGTTTGTCTATATTTTAAATTGTCCTTTAAATTAATATGGAGAATGTTACATTACAATAAATAGGTCTGTTCATTGTAGACATTTATCATGTTGTGTGCTAATATTCTCTGGAACTGATCAAAGACTTGGCAGTGAAGATATAGTAAACTAACATGAACTTGGGCTTTGCTTTGTGAAGATTTGCTATACTTTATAAATTGTTCAGACATTCCCTGCATAAAAGTGCTATGCGTAACGCTATGTTCAGTGAGAGGCTGCTCCCTCGAGATGATGGGGTTTATTTTTCAAAACATCCTGTGAGGGCATGGAAATTCAATCTTTCCCACATAACTACATTCTGTGAACTAACTAAGGTCATCTCCAGAAGCATCACTGCGAGTTATGATTAGTATATCAGCTCTGGAGGCATGAACTACAGCTCTGGAGATAAGCAGCTGCCAGGGTATTGTAACGGAGGAGCACGGGTGGGAAAGCTGCCTGCATGAAAGTGGTCTCTGCCATAGGGAATATAGCTTACACATGCCAGCTTAGCTATAGGGGTGAAGAGTTTACATACACACTCCGGCCCTGGTGCCGCAGGGGCCCAAAGACCTATCTGTCTCATAAGAAGAATGGCAAATGGTAAGCATAGCCCCTAAGGCTATGTACACACGGCTTAACTGCGGGACGTAATTATGCCCCGCAATTACGCCGTGTGGCCGGGGGCGGGGCGGGAGCGGGGGGCCGGCACCTTGCCTGCCCATAGACATGCATTACCAGCGGCACGTATACGCTGCTAATAATTCACATGTCACTTATCTCCCCCCGCGGCGGATTCACCGAGCAGGGAGAGGAGACGTTATCCATACTTCTCTATGAGAGCTGTGGATTACCGTAATGAATGGGCCGTTTTCAGCCCGTAATTTGCGCACTTCGGCACGTAATTATGGACCGAAATACGGACCATTTTAAGCCGTGTGAACATGGCCTAACAGATGTATACAAGAGCTTCGGTATACACCTCTGTGAGGAAAATATACACAAAAGTGACAAGCCACCCCCTCAGCTCTCATAACTCAAATTCACTCACACAACACATGTCCCAGGAAGCCATCAATTAGGCAGGAGACAGCCAGACCTGGCTGACAAAGGACAGAGAGGAGATCATCCTAGCAGGAGGTCAGCACATTGAAGAATTCTCATTTAAATTTGTTAGCACCTGGCTCAGGCTAATACACATGGGCTCTCACAGACCTGGACAACAAAGGAGCTAGGAGACAGCTTGGCACTGGTGGCAGTCTTCTGGGCTGGCAGAGTTCTGTTTAACCATTGTGGGTAAAAAGATCTCTCCCAGCCGTTCATGGTTGTGGGTGAGTTGGGTATCCTCTCGCACTCCCTGGGTCTCCCTGTGCCCGTGTAGACAGGGGTTAACTGTGAACCCGTATCCAGCTGACCTTTTGCACCCCTAGGGGGAGCGCAACGTTACAATACACCCCAAGTAAGGCCGTCGACCCTCGAGTGGGCACGGACTGTTTCCTGACAGCCTCTGTCTCAGTTATATGATTCAGTCTTCAGCTTCTAATATAGGGGAGTAATTTCTAGCCAGTGGTTCTATAGCTGTTGCTAAACTACAACTCTATCACTGTAAAACATAAAAACCCTAATAATAATAAAACCTTTATTAAATCTTTTGAAAAGAAAATACAATTAAAATGTTACCCTTTTGAAGGGAACCTATTACAGTTATGCCATCTGATTTGTGGGCAGCATGTTACAGAGCAGGAGAAGCTGAACAGATTGATATATAGTTTTGTGGCGAAAGATTTAGTTGAATTTGGAGTTTATTTATTTAGCTTACTGCTTATTCATATATAACTTGATTTGTAGTCTAGAAATCAGAGGAAGACAGTGCTGCTGGGTCAGCACAGCAACTTATCAGTGTGCAAAGAAGGGGAGAAATTGTAGGTTTACACAGCTAAAAGGAAGCTCTGGAGTTAGTTCGGTTCTGAGTTCCGTTACAAGTAGTTCTGAAGTTGTATTCCAGCAAAAAAAGGGAGATCCCTACTTATCAGCCGGCGATAGGTATGGCAGGCCGGGGAAGAACCACACTCGCAGAAACCTGACTAGAGATAGAAGCCACAGAAAGAAAGTAAGAGTATAAGGGATAAAGAGAGGAGTGAGCACAGAGAGCAATACGAGGAACTGCCATGAAAGTGTGAAACCAAGGAGAGTATACCTGAGCAGTTAGTCCTGGATAGCGTGCAGGGTCTAGTCTTAGAGGCTGCAGATGCTGGAGGGAAGCCACTCGTGATGATGCTAAAGAGGAAATTCTCTGGAGAACAATTTGCAGTGTGAGGTTATTGTACTGTGCTGAAGTAACGTCCATAAGAATTAGAGCCATGAGTAAATGCCTAAGGATTTCTAGGAACAAGTGGTCACTAATACCAATACCTTAGTCACCACCCTGCGCATCTTAATGGCGCCTTATCAGTGATTGATAGCTTTCCTTGCATACATACAGAGATAACATTCAGTCACTGATAAGACCATACACTGGCTTTCTGGGGACGTCGCACCACATTTGTAGAATTAGACACATTTATTATTATTATTATTTATTTTAAAGCGTCGTTGATTCCAGGGCGCTGTACATTCGAGGGGGTTACATACATTACATAAGTCAAACGAGTACAGTGATAAGGGATGATGACAATTGGCACGACAGAGGGAGAGAGGACCCTACCCGCGAGGGCTTACAATTAGTGTTGAGCGATTATTATCGACAAAGTTGAAATCGGCACGGTTTTTATGTTGATCGGATTTTTTAGATCACGCGATAATTTAGGTGAAAATCTGCGCATAATCCATTAAATCGGCCATTTTCAGTGTTTCCTGTCATTTTGGCAGCCAGCAAATCAGTTACAGAATAGAGCAGGTGAGTTGTGTGTGCGACGTCATGACGGGATGTGTATGGTTTGCGATGGCTGGAAAAATACATGACCTCGTTTTACATAGAACACCCTTCTTGTTCGCTCAGTGTGTGTCAGTGTCTCATAATAGCAGGACTGTGCTCGGTATCTTTTGTCCAAACATCACGAAGGTGTTTTTTTCAACTTGACAGTAGCTTTTGTTGAATAAGGAATTGGACTTAAATTTTATTTCAGGGTAATTTTGGAGATTCAAGCCTGTAATGGGGTAGGGCCCAAAACCCAACTTTTAAATTATTTCCCCGTTTTTAAAATTCAGAAGGTTTTTTCATTTTCGGTAAATTTTTGATGGGGCACCTTTAAATTAAAATTGGATACAGATTTTAGTAAACCGCGGTTTATTTGATAGGTGCAAAACTCACTTTTATATCCGTATACTTTTTAGATAGGTTTTTTTTCACTTTGGCCCGTCCAGCTTTGTTGATAGAGGCACCTTGCACTTTAAATTTGAATACAGCAATTTGTGTAGTCACCGCAGGTGTAGGATAGGTGCTAAAAACACCGTTTGTTAACCGAATAGTTTTTAAATAGCTGTATTGCACGTGGTGCGGCCCTAGTTTTTTTAATAGCCACGTTTACGGACAATTCTGATACAAAAATTTTCTAGCAACTGTTTCGTTTGTCATTGCTGCAAAAAACACATTTCTCATCACCATTTTAATTCTGAATAGTTTTATTGGCTCGTTGAATCTCAGTTTTGTAAAAGGTTTATTTTGTTGAAAACTATCATTTCTAGTCCTACTGGGCAGTTGTAAATCCCTGGTACGAAGGAAGAACACTGTCGATTTTGTCTTACGGTTCTTCCACCAGACCGCATTTCACAGCTATTCGCTAGAAACATTTCAGTTTCTAATCCCAGTTGGCTGTAAGGGAAAATTTGAGGGATTTGAGAATAGCTGTATTTGCCGTCTTTTAATAAGAGACTTTCCAAAACTCTTCAATACATTCTCAAATTTTTATCTTTGTGAAAATGGAGCGAAATGCAGGTGGTAAGCGAGCAAAGAGGGGGGTGGGACATGAGGTATTTTTACGAGAAAGGTGTCCTACCAGTGCTGGGAAAACACGCAAGCCAGTGGATCACCCGGTTTGCGGGCCTCACCTGTCCTCGGGGGGTCGGGGCCCCTGTAAATCTCATAACGAACAGCGTCACCAATCTCTTTTACAGTGGTTAATGCAACCGCATCCAGCAGTCTTACCCCCTCGCCTCCCATCAGGGGCCACAAATTCGTCATAAAGCATCACAGCTCCATCCAACATGAAGGGGGGAAGGCAGCCCAAATTTTAAATTCGGTACCCACCACTGGGGATAATCCTTTTTTCTGAAGACCTCTTTATGACAAAATGCTTTTTGGGGCAAAAGGGCTTTTTCCAAAGCCCAAAAGGGGCCCAAAAGAGGATGATTTTGTCTGCCTACGCCTATTTTACTGATGGCCCTCAGAGGGGAGAAGGAAGGGGCAATGGGAAAAAATTTTCCCGGGTGTTCGGCAACCCTTTTGCAGTCCCTTTTGCTTGAAAGCCCCCCAGCTCCGGGAATGCGAATGCCCGGGACCCCAAGTCCCCTTTGGGGTTGATGAGGGATGATAACGACATTGGTGGATCCAACTGGTCTTTTCACAAAATTTTCCCTTGCGAGCGCTTAATCTCGGGACGGGGAGGAAACGATGGGATTTTAAAAAAACGGGCCCCGGCCCAAAAAGGGGAGAGGGCGGTGCAAAGTCTGCTGAGATAAACCCAACCCGCCACGGTCAGGGGAAACCCCACCCTCGTTTAACCCCCGTCAAAAAGGTCCGGGACCTCCAACCCTGGGTTTCCCTTTGAGCAAGCCCCCAAATTCACCCACGATGCCCAAAAATGCCCCTTTTGCCGAAAACGCAAAAGAAATGGGCAAGAATTTTGGGTGTTTAACCACCCCCCAACATGCCTAGTCACATGCCCCGAATGCATAAATTTTAAAATGGGGGGAAAAACATTTGGGCCCAAAAAAAGGGCCACCCCGATGCCGGTTTTCCAACCACGTAAACCCCCCTCTGTCTCCGCCCCCTCCTCCTCCGCCACCACCAACATTCCTCAGCCTGCCTTTTTTTTCCCCTAAAAGAGTATAAAATTTTGGATCAGCCCCCGTTTCCCTCCTCCACCGTCGCCCAAGTACCACCAGAAACCACCAAGACCCCAACCTACCCCTTTCCCCCTTCCCGGGCCATTTTGGGACGACCTCCAGGGCCGTAAAAACGGCCGGGTTCCTGGGAAACCAAAACCCGGCCGGGGGGCCCCTTCCGGGGGGGTTTGGGAGCAAAAAGAAACACTTTAACCCAAACCCCCCAAAAAACCCAAAAAAATCTGAAATTTATTGGGGGCATTGGGGGCCGGGGGGGGCCTTTTTGGCCTTGGGGAAATGTTCCTTTTCCCCCCCCAACCCCCCGGGTGGAAAACGAGGGGTTTCCCCCCAAACGGCCCAGGGCCCTTGCCTGCCCCCAAAACCCAAAGGGCCGGGGACAGGCATTTTTTCCCAGAAAACCGTCCCTGCCCCTGGCCACCACGTGCCCATCAAATTTTTTTCAAGCGCGTTGTCTGAAATCTGTGTCCGGAAAAGTCCATTGACCACCGACAAAATGGACTAGAAAGCACGGCCAAGGGCCCCCGCTATATCTCTTTTGACAGCTCATTGGGTGACGGGGTGGATGTCTCTGGTGGTGACGATGGCCTAAAGGCTTAGCGCACGCTCTTAAAAACCGCGGGGGAGGGTGCGGGGTTTCTTTCCCCCAAGGTCCCCCCGGTGGCATCAGGGGCCCCCAGAAAACCAGCCGTGTTGAAATTAATCTGTTTTTGGAGACCGTCCCACACGGGTCAGAAGCTGGGGAGGCTCTCCGAAACGAGACCGACGCTGGCTGGGTGAAAAAGAACCTTGAGCCAGGAAAGGGTGGTGTGCGATAACGTCAAAAAATCTGCTGGCCCCCCCCTTTAAAATTGGGTGGGCTGGAGCACACCCCTTTTCCGGGCACATGTCATGAACCTTGTCGCCCAGAAATTTCTAAAGACCAAACCCCGGGGCCCGGGCTGGGCCCGCTGAGGAAAGCTCAAGGGGCTGAGTTTGCACTTCCGCCGTTCCCCCCCTGTTTCGTCCCGCCTGGCTGGTTTCAAACTCGCTCGGCCTCCCCCTCAACCGTCCCCATTGTTGACGGCAACAAAGCTGGAAATGCCACCCTGCCATGCTCCAGCGATTGGGCAGCAGCGCCAAAGCCATTACCAGTACAAGTGAAAACCCTGGCCTGACAACAGCGGGGCGGGCCCCGGGGGGTTGAGCCACCAAGAGTGGGAGGCCGGTGAAAGACTCTGCACCACCTTGCCAGTTTTTTAAAAAAGCCACCAAAATGGGCAGTGCGGACAAGGGCCCCTTTTAGCAACCATTGTTGGGGAAACTTAGTTTTTTGGAACGATCGTTGGGCACTCTGAAACATCAGCTCCCCCCACAGGGGGGAGGAGATGGACACAGATTTGGGCACGGAGCCCTTTTTTTCCGTCGAAAACCCCAAGGCCCACAGTTTCACAATTTTATCGTCTTCATTAGGGATGGTTTTGGGGGCCAGGGGTAGTGCAAAGGGGGCGCATCAGCTCTCAGGGGGCATCAAACTGAGGGAAGTCAGGGCTGTGTTTAAGCTGTGGGGGAGGAAAACGGGGGAAAGGGAATTTTCCCCGGACACCCAATTACCCCCACGTCCCTGGGCCCTTTAAAAAAGGTTGGCGTGAATTTGAGGCGGAGGAGGAAAAATGAGGAAGATCATTTTTCTAAAAACCCCTCCCAAACCCCGAGGGTTTGGGGAAAACAAGGGTCCATCCTCACATGAAATTCTTGGATGCTCCATTTCCCCCCAACAGATCCTTTGCTTTTGGCCATCAAACTGAAACAATTTCTGGGGGGGGCCACCCCCTGGTCCCCCCGGGACAAAACAAAAATCAGCACTTTCCTTCCCCCCACCCAAATAGAAGTAAAATTTAGGAAAAAGGAGACCTTGCGATTGATCAACTGAGACATCTGTTTCGTCTGCTTCACATTCCCTTTAATGTCAAAAGGGGGAACAACGTCCCGCGACGACAGCCCGTAAGGCCAAACACCCAGCGGCACAACACAGCAGCAGCAAGGCAATTGGGGAGACGCCTAATGGGGGAACCCTGGAAATTTTTTATTTACCAAACCCCACCAACGCAGGGAAAGCAGGGGACACATACAAAAAACCCCAGAGACCAGCTTAAGATCATGGTGCACGAAATCTGCGACTCAACACCGATTTTTTTGGGTGTGTTCCAGACCCCAAATTTTCTTCTGGGTAATTTCCAAAAAGGATGAATGGCCCGACTCCCACCCATAAAAAATTTTTTGTCCCGCCCACAGCCCCGGCCAAAAACTGAGCGGGACCTTCACACCGCTGGAGGAGTCATTACAACAAACGCCCTCCGGGTTTTCCCCAATAATTTGGATCCGGGTTTTACTTTCATCAAGATGAATCAGGCGTGGATCTCTGATGATGTTGTGGCCCCCAAATTTCCGAGGTCACCCAAAGTTTTCCGGGCCCACTTCACATTTCCCCTTCAACAGAAATGGGTTTCCCCTGGAAAAAATTTTTTTAAAATGATCAAATTTTTCACTCAATTTTTATTCTTCCCGTTCCCAAAAATCATTTTTTCTGGTTTTTTCGGTTTTGGGGGACTTTTAAAAAACACCCAAAGGGTTTTATAACAAAAACCCTATTCCATTTTCTCACTTTATCTTTTTGAATTTTTCACATTGTCAAAGGTTTTGGGGGTCATGTTGCTGTAATACACTATAATTAATGCCCCTTTTGGGAAAAGAAAGTGGCTTTTTAAGGGCATTTTTTCCATCACAATTTTTAATAGTGGCCCGAGAAATTTTATATTTTTTAATTTTTTTGGGATCATTTGCTGTGAAATACAGCTATAATCATGGTCCCTTTGGGAAAAAAATGGGCTTCTAAATGGGATTTTTCCCTCACAATTTTTAAAAAGGGCTAAGAATCATTTTTTTCATTTTTGGGGGCAGCTGCTTTGAAATACCCGCAATACTACAGGTCCTATTATAAAAAATGTGGTTTTTTAACAGCATTTGTTCTTCACAATTTTCAAGAGTGGCTCAAAAGGGGCATGTTTTGAATTTTTTTGGGGGAAATTTTTTTGGAAATGCCCGCTATACTACAGGTCCTATTCTAAAAAATGTTGTTTCAAAACAGACATTTGTTCGTCTCAATTGTCAAAAGTGGCTCAAGGGTCATGTTGAATTTTTGGGGGCATGTTGCTGTGAAATGCAGCTATACTACAGGTTTATTGTAAAAAATGTGGTTTTCTAACAGACATTTGTTTTTCACAATTGTCAAGAGGGGCTAAAGGGGTGATGTTGCTGTCAGAAACAGAATGGGTTTAGGACACTGTTAATGGACACATATTGCAAAATGACTTGTTTTTGCAAGATCTTTAAAAATAGCTAGAAATCCCTGTAGTGAGACAACCCATTTAATACAATTGAAAAAGAGAGACAAAGACGTGGTGGGATTCCATCCTATTTTAAAAATGTGTTTTCTAGAATTAACTACTAAAAAACTGCCATGTACAAAATAGCTGATACAAATATTCCTCTGAATTGTACAAGGGAGGTACAGGAAGACTTGAACAGATTTTAGGGTTTCCCAGGACAGGTATAGTCTATGTCCAGTTCAACTAAAATGGTGGTTGAAAGACTCCTTTTTCCGGCACTTTTTAATATGTGGTCAGACAGGGTTTTAATGGTCATACTGCGGTACAGACAGGGGTAGTCTATGTCCAGTTTCAACTAAAAATTTGGGGTTGAAAGACTCCTTTTTCCGGCACTTTTTAATCTGTGGGTCAGACAGGTTTAAGGTCATGCTGCGGTCCAGGACAGGGTTTGTCAATGTCCAGTTCAACTAAAATGGTGGTTCAAAGACTCCTTTTTTAGGCACTTTTTTAATTTGGGGTCATGCAGGTTTGGGGCTCATGCTGTGGCCCAGGACAGGTATAATCAAGGTCCAGTTCAACTAAACGGGTGGTTCAAAGACTCCTTTTTCAGGCACTTTTTAATCTGTGGATCAGACAGGTTTGGGACTCATGCTGTGGCCCAGGACAGGTATAGTCAGTGTCCAGTTCAACTAAAAAAGGTGGGTGAAAGACTCCTTTTTCCGGCACTTTTTAATCTGGGGGTCATGCAGGTTTGGGGGGCCTGCGGTGGGCCAGGACGGGGATAGCCCAAAGCCCAGTTCAAATAAAATGGTGGTTAAAAGACTTTTTTTTGCGGCACTTTTTTAATCGGGGGGTCTGCGGGTTTGGGGGCTCATGCTGCTTCCAACAGGGATATTTAATGTCCTTTCAAGTAAAATGATGGTTCAAATCATACTCCCTTTTGGGCACTTTTTAATTTTGGGGGTCAGCGGTTTAAGGGTCAGGCTGTGGTACAGACAGGGATAGTGAATGGTCTGTGACTTTTTTCTGTGGTTTTTAAACCCTAAGTGTGTTGCCTAAGATTACACGTATCCTTTTTACTGTTGTGGATGTTAATTCCACTTCTCCAGCCCCGTTTGGGTGAAAAATGAAGGGTTGTTCCCCTCCCATGACTTTTTTGGTCATCGGCGATAATTTATTATCGCTTCGGAAACGTCTTGATAAATTTACAATCGACTTCGACCCGAGACGATAGCACGTAATCGCCATTTAAATTACAATCACAAGGAGGGGAAGAGACGGAGGTGAGAGGCCGACACATTTTTGATTCATACACTGCCCAGTATATGACCCCAGAAGAACACCAACCAGGGTAAAGTGGTGCCTGAGCCAGACTTGTGGTTTTGGCTTTACACTGGGCCCTTTTGTAGGGCCTGAGAAGAAAAGCCAGACAGGGGAAAAGGGGGTGCCTGAGCCCCCCTTTTGGGATTGGATTTATACGCTCTGTATTTGACCCGCAGAAAAAAACGCCAGACCCGGTAAAGGGGGTCCTGAAACCCGACTGTGGTATTGGCTTACACGCCCCCCTAGTTTGACCTGCAGAAGAACAGCCAACCAGGGAATGGGGGTGCTAGCCAAATTGTGGCATTGGCTCTACACTGCGCCTGTAGTATGCCTGCAGAAGAACAGCCGAAGGGGAAAAGGGGGTGCCTGAGCCAGACTTGTGGTTTTAGCCACACGCCCTGTAGTATGACCTGCAGAAGAATACCAGACCAGGGGAAAGGTGGTGCCTGAGCCAGACTTGTGGTTTTTTGGTCTACACTGCCCTTATGATGACCGCAGGAACAGCCAACCCGGGGAAAGGTGGTGCCTGATTAGACTTGTGTATTTGCCTAAACTGCGCCTTATGTATGACCTCAGAAGAAAGCCGACCAGGGTAAAGATGGGCCTGACCCAATTTGGTATTGGCTCTACACTTCCTGTAGTATGACTGCAGAAGAACACCAGACCGGGAAAAGTGGTGTCTGAGCCCCGACTTGTGGTATTGGCTCTACATCCCTGTAGTATACCTGCAGAAGAACAGCCAGACAGGGTAAAAGGTGATCCTGAGCCAACTTTTGGTATTTTGGGTCTCACTGCCCTGTATGTTTTTACCTGAAAGAAAAAGACCCGGGTAAAGGTGGTGCCTGGCCAGACTTGTGGTATTGGCTCTACACCTGCCTGTATGTATGACCTGCCGAAGAACAGCCAGACCAGAGTAAAGGTGGTGCCTGAGCCAGACTTGTGGTATTAGCTCTACACTGCCCTGTATGTATGACCTGCAGAAGAACAGGTTCATACATTCTGGCTCTTTATACACTGCCTTAAAGGGGTTGTATCACTACATCGATTCATCTTACCTCAGTTCTGTTTTCAGCTTCATTTTTTTAATTCAGGAGCAAGTTTACTGGCCTGCAGTGACGAGCTGCTGAGGACACCAGGTCTGTAGATATAGCGACTAGTGCTGGCAGCCTATCATGAGAGATAGAACAGGTCTGTAGCTATAGCAACCTGAGGAGCTGATGCAGCCCATACAAGAGGTGATATCTCAGAATAGGTAGGACACTGTTAATGGACATGTATTGCAAAGGGACTTGTTTTCATAAAAAGCAATCCTTGTAGTGAGACATCCGCTTTAAAGCAATTTAGAACTGGCCTGTTAGCGGCAAATTTCATACATGTCGCCCCAAGTTCTACTGAATCTTTCGCCACAAAACTATATATTAATCACTTAAGGACCGAGCATTTTACATTTTTATAGTATACATTTATTAAATAAGGATACTATTATACTTATTTTAGAATCACCTTTTGGGCACATATTTTAGAATCACCTTTTGGGCACATATTCAAAGTTTTAACGTATTTTTGTTGGATTCATAAACATATTTCCATTTATCTTGTTTTCCTAATAGTCCTTTATTAATACTTACACATAATATTCTCAGACATGTATTTTACACTGATCCATACACTCCGGTTTTATTTCACATTATTTATAAATTACCATTGCCTTGTTTCACTTGTTCTTTCATCATCTTCGTTCGCCCGTAATGTTTATACCTGCTGCTCCCTTATCTTGGCGCTCTGCCGGTGACATTATATAAATAGTTGCCTTTTTTATAGTTGTATACCAGTTTTTTCTAAGTTTCTATTGGTCTAATTGTAATTCCCGCCGATACTGATGCACTCTTGACATCACGAGCGCATCTCCTTTTGTATCTAAAAGAAGCGCCTTCTCCTTCCCCATAGATTAACATAGGACCGAATAGCTCGCTTGTCTATTGGTGGATTAAATTTCCCTCCATGGTTCAACCAATCAATGGTTTTGTAATTTTCTCCTAAGCAACTAGCTCTGTTCTCTGATTGGCTGCACTGCTCCCCATAGAAATGTATAGGATCGGAGTAGCTCTTTACCTCATTAGTCAGATTAAACTTCCCTCCTAGACTTGGCCAATCAGGTTTATTCTTCAATCTCATTCCTTTTTTTGAATTTTCTCATTGGTCCTTATCCCGGGGAATTTCTTTTATGTATGTGTAACATCAGCTCCAATTGGTTGCAACTTGTACCAATCGTAATTTTTCCATTTTTTTTAAATAGGTGTGTTTTTTAGGTTGTCTTTTTAAATGTAACACTGTATCATCTGAGGAAGTGCCGGTTAGGCACGAAATGCGTTGTGTGTTGTTGTTTTTATGCTAAGGTGAACACCTATTGCATCTTTTATGGAATAAAATTAGCCTTTTATCCAACGCCGTCTACCACGAGGGCTTATTCCTTGAAACGAGCGCCTGGTCTACTAATTGCTGTTGCGGGATACTACTTCTTTTTGGTCAACACATTCGTTTTTTCTCCTTGTTTTCCAAGAGTCAAAACTTTTTTTATTTTTTAATCTACACAGACATACGAGGGCTTTTATTTTGAAAGACAAGATATACTTTCAAATGGTGTCATTCACCGCACCATAGAATAAACTGGGGGGAGTTTATTTTTATGGCATTCACTCTTCAGTATAAACAATGTGTTATGCGTATTTGCAGGTTAATACGATTCTGGCAATACCAAATACATAGGGTTATTGTTATGTTATAGAACTATAAAAAAAAATCCAAACATTTTCTATTTTTGAAATTTGCATTGCAGTGCCCTTTTCTGCAGCCAATAACTTTTTGGTTTTTCCACCTATACACCTGACTGATGGCACATTTTTCATGGGCTGAAGTATACTTTGTATTGGTACCATTTTGAGACAGAAGTGACTTTTTTGATCACTTTTATTCCAATGTTTCGGGGATGTGAAATGAGAAAAAAAAATGCAGTTTTGGGGTTTGGAATTTTTTTTCTTACTACGGTGATCAGAGTACGGGATAAATTATGTTATATTTTAACAGATCAGACTTTTATGGATGCAGCAATACCAATTATGTGGAGCTTTTTTTTTCATTATTTATGGCAATAATGGGGTGATTTGAACTTTTTTAATATTTTTTTTTACACTTTTAAGCTTTTTTTTTTATTTGAGTTGTACTTTGAGTCTCCCTGGGATACTTGACCACTAGGGGGTTTGGTCATTTGTACAGTCTATTGCATTGTAAAAAATGCTACCTGACAAGACCCCCCCCCCTTTCCTCCCTGTGTTAGCAGGGGGTCTCACCTCCAACCAGCAGCCGGTACCCGCAGCTTATATAGCAGGGCTGCGGAGCCGCTTAACGACGTTGTGACATAAGTTTACGTCAAATGTCGTTGAGGGGTTAAACTTCTTAGCTGCTACTGTCTTAACCTCCCTGCGATCAAAACACATTCAATACGACAGGATTCCTTTAATGATGCAGTAATTTTCGGATTTTTGTTTTTATTTTTTTTCTCTGAACATGAAAAAAAAAACTGCGCCGTTACTGTAGGGTTTGGTTGTTTTGGAGTTCACTGTTCTGTATAAATGACATGCTATCTGTGTCACGGATCACGCCGCGGTCCCCTGCCATGGACGGCCAGCGTGTCGTGCCCCCTGGGGCGCGTGGGGCAGTTCCTGCCCTTAATGGGTTTCTTGTCTTGTCTACTTCCTCTTGACCTATGCCCCCTGGCTTTAAGGGGAATTTTCCCCCCTTTGCTCTGGGTCATCCATTGTTTGTTGCATTGCTGTTTTTGCAGTCTCATCTTTGAGTCCTGCCAGCTTTCCCGGATTTAACCCCTAAGTTGTTGGTCATTCCCCCGGCCCCCCAAACTCTGACCAATGTTGGGTCTCCGCTGTCCTGTGTCTGCTGTATTTGCCCGATCCCTGTCCCCGATTTTTCTGTCATTTTTTTGATGTATCCTGCCATGATCCCCCCTTTTACCGCTGTATCCTGCTGTTTAGCTGTCCCGCGTGGCCTATGTGTGTAGTTTCCAGCTACCTATGTTCCTGTCTACCACTGCCTGTATTCCTGTCCTGCACCTCGGCTGTCACCGCAGGGACCCGTCAGGGGTAGCGACCTGGGGGGCCCCGCACTAATCCCTTCTGCTTTTCGGGAGGCTCCGGTGAAGACCCGGGGGCCCCCTTTGACTTCCCCTCCCTGGCGGGGTTCTCCATAAACCATCTTCCTCGGTGACCCCCAGTGTACCACACCCGATGTAGTGGTCGGCGCTCCCAAAGTATTCTGTATGTGCGCCGCATCCGTTGCAGAATGGACTACCATGGATTCCCCCCGTGGTGCCTTGTTACGTTTTTGCTGTTTTCTTGCCCCGTCATGTCGTCCCTTTGGCTCAGGTTCGCCCAGATGTCTGCTGCCACTGGCCAGGTTCGCCCCGAGGTCTGTCTGCCGCAGGCTCATGGTTTGCCCAATGCTTCTGTCCCAAAGGCTCATGGTTTGCCCAGATTCTGCTGTCCCCCTGGCTCTGGTTCGCCCAAATGTTTTTGTCCCGCGGTCATGGTTCGCCCCAAATGTCTGTCTTTCCCGCTGGTCATGGTTCGCCAGAGTTCTGTCTGCCCGCTGGCTCATGGTTTTGCCCCGAGTGTCTTCGTCCCGCTGGTCATGGTTCGCCCAGAGTGTCCCGTCTGTCCCCCTGGTCATGGTTCGTCCAGATGTCTTCTATCCGCTGGCTCATGGTTCCCCAGAGTGTCTGTCTGTCCCGCTGGCTCATGGTTCGCCCCAAATGTTTTCTGTCCCCCTGGCTCATGGTTCGCCCCGAGTGCAATTGCCATTTCCTACTCATCCTACCAGACATCCATTCCTAGCTCAGGCCCAGCCCAGGCGTCCCTTGCCTAGCTCATGGCCCCCCCAGAGCGGCCGTGCCTAGCTCATGGCCCAGCCCAGAGCTCCGTTCCCAGCTCATGGGCCCCCCAGAGGCCGTTGCCCACTCAGGCCCGCCCAGAGCGTCCGTTGCCCAGCTCATGGCCCGCCCAGAGCGCCCCGTTCCTAGTATGGCCCAGCCCAAGCGTCCCTTGCCTAGCTCATGGGCCCCGCCCAGAGCGTCCTTGCCTAGCTCATGGCCCCCCAGAGCCCGTTGCCTAGCTCATGGCCCAGAGCATCCGTTCCTAGCTCTGGCCCTCAGGGTATCTTTTAGTTTCCCGCCAGCCCCCTCGGTTTAACCCCTAAGTTGTTGGGTTTAGTTCCCCGGCCCCCCAGAGCTCCTCCATATGTCTGTCGTCTCCTGCTGTCCTGTTCTGCTGTATCTTGGCATGATCCCCGTCCTGTATCTGCGATGTTTTTGAGTATCCTGCCCGGGTCCCCATCCTGACCCCGTTATCCTGCGGGTTTTCCTGTCCTGTTTCCCGTCGTGGTTGTGTTGTGTACCGTTCCAGCTACCTAGTTTCTGTCAAGCACCACCTGTGTTCCTGTCCTGCACCTCGGCGTCACCGCAGGTAGCCACATAGGGGTAGCGACCTGGGGTCCCCGCAGCAAAGTCCGTCCTGCTTTTTCGGCAGGCTCCGGTGAAAACCAGGGGCCCCTTTGACTCCGCTCCCGGTGTGGTTCTTCATATGCCATCCGCCTGCGGCAGCCACGTGGATCCCACCCCGGGGTCAGCTCGGCGCTAACGATCTGTATGTGCGCCGCATCCGTTCAGAATGGCTGACCATGGATCCCACTGGTGACCTGTCTACGTTTTTTGTGTTGTCTTGCCAGTCATGTCTGTCCCTCGGCTCATGGTTCGCCCAATTGTTTTTCGTCCCCTGGGTCTGGTTCGCCCCCGAGTGTTGTCTGTCCCGCTGGCTCATGGTTTCGCCCAGAGTGTCTGTCTGTCCCCTGGTCATGGTTTTCCCCAGTGTCCCGTCTGTCCCGCTGGCCATGGTTTGCCCGAGTGTCTGTCTTCCCCCTGGCTCATGGGTTGCCCCGAGTGTTGTCTGTCCCCCTGGCTCATGGGTTTCCCCCCCAGTGTCATTCTGTCCCCTTTATTAGCTCAGGCCTGCCCCGAGCGTCGTTGCCTAGCTCATGGGCCCCGCCCCGAGCGTCCTTTGCCTAGCTCTTGGGCCCCGCCCAGAGGTCCGTTGCCCAGCTTATGGCCCAGCCCAAGCGTCCCTTGCCTAGCTTATGGCCCCGCCCAAGCGTCCGTTGCCTACTCATGGCCCACCCAGAGCTTCGTTTCCCAGCTCATGGCCCCGCCCAAGGTTTGTTTCCACTCATGGGCCCCCCCGGCGTTCGTTGCCTAGGGTCCTGGCCCAGCCCAGAGCGTCCCTTGCCTCTCATGGCCCCGCCCAGAGCTCCGTTGCCTGCTCATGGCCCGCCCCGAGCGTCCCTTGCCTAGCTCAGGCCCACCCCCCCGAGCTCCGTTGCCCAGCTCATGGCCCAGCCCAGAGTTCCGTTGCCTGCTCATGGCCCGACCAGAGCGCCCTTTTCCCAGCCATGGCCCAGCCCCGAGCGTTTTTTGCCTAGCTCATGGCCCCGCCCAGAGCGTCCCTTGCTAGTCATGGCCCAGAGCGTCCGTTGCCTAGTCATGGGCCCCGAGGTCCGTTTCCCGCTATGGCCCAGCCCAATTCCCTTGCCTAGCTTATGGGCCCAGCCCAAGCGTCTGTTGCCTAGCTCTGCCCAGAGCGTCCGATCCTTTGTCTTTTACACCCGAGTCCCCCCCTTTTTTGCCTGTCCCCCTTTTTTTCCTCCCATGCACCTCCTTATTAGGGGTTCCCGTACTGGCTATTCTCGCCTGTACTTGGTTTGGGGTTTCCCCCGAAAGTTGCGGGCCCACCTACGTGGAATGCTTTATTTTTTGTGATGGGGGGGGGCTTTTTGGGGGGGGGGGGGGTTACTGTCCAGATACGCCCCGGTCCCCTGCCAAACCCCCAGGTGTCGTGCCTCCTAGGGCGCACTTGGCAGCTTCCTGCCCTTAATAGGTTACTTGTCTCTGTCTACTTCCTCTTGACCTTTGACCCAGGGGTGGGAGAGCGGGTACAGGCCATAACTTAGAGGCCTAGTATCCTAAGGGGCTGGAAGGTGGGGAGAGGACTAACCCCCTGGAGATAATGCTACAACTGTGGACTGCTTCCCTGTCAATTATATTACTAGGTAGATTGGCAGTTAGGGGTCTCCTTTAGGTAGTATACAGGCAGTTAGGGGCCTCCTTTAGCTAGTGTGCAGGAAGTCAGGGCCCCTTTTAGTTTGTAGGTAGTTAGGGCCCCCTGTAGGTAGTTAGGGCTCCCTGTAGGTGGTTAGGGCCCCTTAGACAGTCATGACCCCCTGTAGGTAGTTAGGGCCCCCTGTAGGTAGTCAGGGCCCCCTGTCGGTAGTCAGGGCTCCCTTTCATTAGCCAGGGCCCCCTTTCATTAGCCAGAGCCCCCTTCTGTTAGCCAGGGCCTCCTTTCACTAGCCAGGGCCCCCCTTTTAGGTAGCCAGTGCCCCCCTTTTATTAGCCAGGGCCCCCTTTTAGCTAGCCAGGGCCCCCCTTTTAAGTAGCCAGGGGCCCCCTTTTAGGTAGCCAGGGGCCCCCTTTTATTAGCCAGGGGTCCCCTTTTAGGTAGCCAGGGGCCCCCTTTTAGGTAGCCAGGACCCCCCTTTTAGGTAGCCAGGGCCCCTTTAGGTAGTTAAAAAAACAAACAAACAGCCACTTACCTTGCACCCGCTCCGGCCGCTCCAATCTCCCCGCCAGCAGTAGGGGCCGGCGCCCGGCAGGCTTAAGGCCTACTGCCTTAAGCCTGCCAGAGCGGTCGGCGGAGCTGAGCGCTAGTGGCGCTGTGCTCCGCTGACACCGCGCAGCCCCGGGAGTCGGGGACATTAGTCCCCAACTCCCGGGCCCGGTCTCTGAGCGCTCGGGATGCAGGTCCCGGGCGTTCAGTGATCGGATGCGCGGCCGGGCCCGGGGAGCGGTGGCACTGCCTCCGGGGCCCACAGCAGCTCGGGGCCCACAGCAGCTCAGGGGGGCCCACCGGGGGATTCACCGATCCCCGACAGCCCAGTCCGAGCCTGCAGACTTCCCTAGTTTCCGGCCACCTCTCTCTACTCTAACAGGCTGCATCAGTGGCCAGTATGGTGACATCACTCCCTGTTTTGTTCCTTATCTTAAAGACAGGACTTGTTTGTATTACTTACTGACAGGATTTAACCCGAAGAGCTCTGTAGCTTTGTGCACTACAGTTTACAAACCTCCTGTACTCATGTCCCTGTGACAGGGTCAGCTAGGAATAGCAGAGATGATATATCAATCACTGCTGTAGCTAAGCCCACAGCCTGAACAGGAAGTGTGAATCTGAAGCTGCCTGTGGCTCTGTGATACGGTATGGTGAGACAACCCCTTTAAAATCTTCATGACAAATATATTCATCATTTATAGCTTCAGAATGGCAAATCCAGGCACATTACTGGTAGAGCACTTTAAAAGTGGTTTAAATGAGGCCGAAGTGTCGCTTAGTATCTAGAAAGCACTAAATCTATGACCCGCAGTAGAACAAGTTCATAGATTCAGACACATTCTACGCTACTAACGCGTGCAAAAAAATGGCACCTGGGCGCAAAAACACATATATGTCGCCCTTAGTGTCCACGCACATAGCACTTTAATAACTATAAGGTTCATCAGTGCGAGCAACTATAATAGCCGAAAAAAATCCTTAAAAAGCAAGATAAAATGATGGATACCCTGGGCGATGGGAAGCACAACTACAAATCTCAGCACGTCCATCAGAACAATCCCTGACCATATGTCCTGTGACCATGGAACCCTTAGAGGCTTTCACACAGCCTGCTCTTCACGGCCAACTTCAGACTACCACTTCAACTTCAGGCTGTGGGCTGGTTCTGCAGCGGTGACAGACATTTCAGCTCTGCTATTCCTATATGAGCCTGTTAGAGGACATTGGTGACTGAGGGGTTTTAACCTTGGAGCAGAAGGCTACGGAGCTCAAGAGGGTTAAAGTTTGTCAGTAAGAAAGATAAACAAGCTCCTGTGCTGCTGATAAGACACAGCAGGGAGTGATGTCACCATCCTGGCCAGGGCTCAAAAGCAGAGAGAGGTGGCTTTAACTTAGGGAGAGTTGTGGACACAAGCAGGAGATAATAACTGCTCTAACTCTGAAATGCAGCAAAATTTGGTGATAGCCTTTATTTACATTTGCCTACATGTTTGAAGCTGATCCATCTGTTGCAAATACCCCTTTAACAAGCACTATTTTTTGGTTTTCTGCAAGTCCATTAATCTGAATGATTGATACATTATCCTACATTAGCTTCAGTAGACAGTCACGTCAGCTCTCAGCTGCCCAAATATATCTGTCCCTCTAGTCTATAAATAACATGTGGCAAGCGGTTAGGGCGATTATATACATTTTCTATAAAATTATCATACTATTCCCATATGTGTAATATATTCAAATGGAGAAAATAAAAGAGTGTGTTGATGGTTTTATGATTTCTCATTAGATACTTCTTTCTTGGACGCTTGCTCAGCATGAAGCCGGATGTTGTCTCATTGACGTCATGCCATTACAATTTCTAAATGTTCTTTCATATAAAATTAAAATAGAGTGACCACGTGGGAAACAAACCAAAGGACTTGTACAGATGCTGCAAAGATTATTTGGCATAGATAGGTTACCGCAGTGACATATCTTATCTCAGAAGCCATTAATATAGTTCTGATAATGTTCTGTGCCACAGATAGGATAATACGTAAGATGTCAAGTTAAGCTTTGCTACATCTGTATGTGGAGCACGCAATTAAATTCTCCTTCCAAAGAGCATATATAGTGCGGTTCTGTTCTAGTACTGTGGGACTGTCATGGACACAATATTTCTTTCAATATATCCTTCCTTATAGTTGCAAATATTTTACATACTGATAATTACATATAAGATTTAAAGGGGATGTATCGCTTCCTTAGTTTGGCTGATTCACACTCCCTCTCAGCTTTCAACTCGGAAAAATGCAGGGCGTTCTTCCCCTCCCAGCTGGGTGACATCATCCCCCCTTCACTGTGCATGCTGGCTCTCGAGACTCCCCCCCCCCCCCCCCCCTGAGTCCACATGTCACTGTGTCTTTCCCTATGCAGCCCTTATTTTGTAAGAGCTGTATACATACCACAGGCTACATTCAATCTAGACTGAGCAATGAACTCTCTCCTCTCACAGCTGGAGATGCTCTATGAACGGCACAGATCTCGCTTCTATGCAGGAGAGTTAGGCACCGGGACAAAACTGTTATGTTTTCTCATTGTAGAATCTGTTGCAGTCTGTTTCTGCTGGGTGTGGAGAAAAAAATGCTTTCGGCCCCTAACTCTGAGTCAGGCAAGGGATCGACACAAATTGTGTTGTTCTTGATTGTGTAAGTCCTTCAGTGTAATTTCTGTTTCTTCTGCCTGTATAAAGTGAAAATGTGACGGTCCCTTACTCTGAGTGAGAGACACAGTCCCGGAATTCGACCGGGGTGTACAGAATGTAAATGAGCTCTCAGCTAGTGAAATGCAAGGAGGAGGGATCCAGAGGCATTCGACCAGGACTGGATATCAGTTGTAAACAAAAACACAAGATAAGGAATACTGTGAATACAAGACAGCTTTGCTAATGACATCCAATTGCAAAGTTGCTTGTTTTCACTGTCCCCTTATTCTGAAGACCATTTAATGAAATGATAAAACCCCTTTAATGCATTTGTGAGTTTGATGCACTCACCCTTTATCTCTATATAATTATTGGGAAAATCTATTTATGTGAATTGCCTTTGTTTAGAGACAAACTAACTGTTGTGAATACATTTTGATTCCCCATTACATGTGAATACATTTTGATTCCCCATTACATGTCTTACTCTTTTACCACCTTCCTCTGAATGGTTGAAGTTTGGTGCTTTCATTCTAATTTATATATTTTATTGAGATTCTAATAAAGATTATTTTTATATACTTATACTGGTATGGGTAGTTATACTATCTGAGTAAAATTATCCGGACCAGATAAATAGACTCCAGACAGGATCTCTTAAAAAGATTGTCTGTCAAACCATAGTAAAAAATCTCATATAGTTGTTTCCATTCATCACCCTGTGATGTTGTATATGCTATTTTTTATTTTCCTGTGCCGTTTGTAGCCTCCTTTCTCTTCAGCCAAGCAGCAGCAAAAGCTGTTAAACTTTGCCCTTTTAAAAGTGCCCGGATCATTTGCTGTGCTTTGTGTAGCTTCATCCCTCCCAACCTCATTCTCAGTGCGCACCCCTTGTCTCCTTCCTTATGTTGAAAAACTTGGAAGGAAGCACCAAAAGGGGGGTTGGCTTCAGAGGTGTCCCTGAAAAAGCCAAACCCTTTCGGTCACGTGATCTTCTAAGCTCTACAAGAAGCTGTTTCCCATGTGTCCAGACACACAAATCTACTGAGCTTCCTGTTACCAAACAGCTGATATAGAACCACAAGAAGCCCAAAGAATATGTAGTGAAAGTATATTACAAAAGGTTCTAACATTTAGTAGAGCTATTATTTAGAAAATATTTTGTCAGCTGGACAACCCCTTTAAATGAAAAAAGAACCCAGGCCAGTACTCCTACATATAAACACCAGACCAGACCTCCTAATTATAGACACCCTGGAGGTGAGTATATTTCAAAGGAAAGGCAGAGTCTCCTGTAGATTCTTCTGCTTTTTCCTAGAGGTCTTTCCCTTTTTAGGGAGATTTCACAAGAAGGAATTTACTATAGCAATGGCCCATCTGTGTATGTTTTCTATTCGACAATCACACAAAAATGGGACATTATTTACTTAAATCACTGACACAAGGCCATACTTAAAGCTCAATGGCTGGACAATAGATTAAATGCAGTAGGAGGCAATATAAGCCCCAGTGCTACATGGGAGATATGTAACAGGTGCAGCTCACTGAGCTACACTTGCTCACACACCCATCCACTAGGGGGCAACTGCCTGGTAAAAAACTGCATATTGAATAAATACCAGTTCACACCAGTATGCAGAAAGGCAACAATACCACACAGGGGAGATTGCACAAATACTGATAAATAACCACTCACACACCTACTATCCACGAGTGGGTGATGTCTAGTATAATAATTCCATATAGATAAGGCTTATGTAAGGACCAGTTATATGGTTGCTTGTGGTGCACCACGCTAGCTTACAACCAATTGATGTCACCCTTACTATTCGATTGAGCGGGTTGCCCAGCATATTCCAAGTGTCCAGCACAAAACACTGACAACCTTTGCTCCCCAGTATTATAGGCCAAAACTACGTACTGGAAAAATATCAAATATGAGGCATTAGCTGATATTTTGGCCAAAATACGCAAGCTCGCAACCCGTGTCAATGGTCCTCATTGTTTTGCAAGTGCCTACACTAGCATTACTAGCAATTTACAAAAAATATCAAATACTAACGACAAATAAATTACCCGGGAAAATTGCCAAACAAAATTCCCATCGCTTTGGGTAGAATGAAAAACTTTAAAAAAATTTAAAAGAAATTTGCAGTGGGGAAATTTCCCAAAAAATTAGGGCCGGGTTTTTAATAAAAAATAAAAAAAAAATTACAACGTTTTTCCGCTGGACCCCCTCAAACCCACTTCATCTGATGTTTAAAATTATTGTATCATCCTTTTTACAACGACCCGGGTGGGGAGGCCCCTTTAATTTACGACCTCACTTTAATCTTAAAGATGTATCAAAACAAGTGGCGCTTTTATGTTTCCTCTTTACCTCAGCACATTTTACAGCGGAAATCACAGAAAAAGGGGACTTTTTTATGTTTTTATTAAAATTTATGACCTCCATTTAAAATTCTGTCTTTGGGTTATTCCCTTTTTTCCCTTTTAAATTTACTTGGGGGCCTTTTTGTATGAACCTTTTTTTGGGTCTAAAAATCCTTTTTTCCCCCTTTAGTAACCTAGGGGCAAAAGTGTGAGTTTTAGACCTAAAAGGTTCATACATGTGGCCCCCTTGTGACTGTTTTTTGGGGATCACAATGTGCCAAAAGGGGGGGCGATACCATAACTATAGGGTTTTAAAGCCGCCCCAAAATAAAGGATTTTTAAAAAAGCTGTAAATTTAATTTGGGTGAATTTAAAAAATTTTAGGATTGGGGGAAAAAGGAAACAAAATTGCATTTAATAAATTGGGTAAAAAGGCAACAATTTCCCGCACTGAATCCCCGGGAAACTTTGGGGAAACCGTGCAGCCTTGAAAAGGAAAGGGAAAGAATTTTAAAACATTTGGGGAATTTAAATTTTTTTTGAGAGAATCACATTCAAATTTTTATTTTTCCCCCCAAAACCCTTTTTTGGGCGTTTTTTTTTAAATTTAAAAGGGGAAAAATGCTTTGTTTCTTGTACAAAACAGATGGGGTTCCCCCACTTTTTTTTTCTTGCCCCTTTGTTTGCAAGAGTCAAGGAGATTGGATATTCCCTCCAATCCCGTACCCAAAGTGCCATAAAGGGAGGACAAGATACATTTGCCCTGTATTGTCCATGAAATTTTTCCATGTATTTTAATTCTAGGTATTTTGAAGGAATATTCCCGCCCTTTAAAACAATTAAAAACAGATTGAAAAAACCATTAACATTCATGGAAAGAAGTTCCCAAATTTTCTTTTGGAAGTGCAGAGATTTTTTTATTTTTTTTCCGGGGAGCCCGAATTTTATTCCTGTTTTCTGCAGTCCCATGAAGTCATCACAAGGGAAAATCCCGATATTTTTTTATCAATAATTGAAAACCTTGGGGAAAAAACAAAAAAGTAAAGCAGGTCACGGGAAAAAGGTCCCTAAAAGTGATTTGGGCCTCATCAAGGGGAAAAGGGGGATGTATTAAACTTAGCTTCAATTTAAATTAAAACACCCTATTTTGGGTTTACAGTGAAAAGCTTCCAAGGGCAAAGCAGGACAAAACTCCTTTTTTCCCCTTGCCCTTTTGGGGGCGTCCCGTCAAGGGGAGGAAAGTAAGAAAGGGGGAAAAGGGGCCCCTAAAGTTACAAACCCCCTTTTTAACCCCCCCAGGGGTATGTTTGCTGTATGTGGGGGGATGGGGGGGAGGGGAAAAAAGGGATCGGGCCACCCCGGTCCTGAAATTTAAACTGTAGATGGAAAGAAATTTTTTTAGTGGTTTTCCCTTCCCGCTGTTTTTTCATTTTTAGTTTGCATTGAAATTTTATTGTCCCCCCCCGACAATTTTTTTTTTTAGTGAGCCTTTTATTTTTCAAGGGGTTTTTATAGGTTCCCCCTCAATATGTAGGTAGTTAGTGTGAGATCTCACTCGCGTTCTGTCAGCATCTTGGTTCAGCCCGGGGGTCATTCAGCTCACAGGATTGCCGTCTTGTGTAAAAAAAATTTTTAGCACACCAACTTTCCGACACCGGGTTCCCTTTAACCCCCGGGCTCCGCCGTTTTTTTTGGGACAGGAAAAGTAAAACAAAAAACAAACAAAAACCTCACCCCCAGGGCCCCCTAATAAACACCAATTTTTGTCCCTCTCTATACCCTGGTTTTGGACCCGCGTCCAAATACCAAACCCAAAACACCCAAATAACGACCAAACTGGCAAAGGGTTCCCTCAAAACCTCTGAGGGCCAAGCTCTATAAACCCCGTCTGCTGCTCCAAAAACCCGGGAGCAAGCACGCCCCCCAAAAAACCTGGGGAGAAATGTACGAAAAGGGGGGTTTTCAACATTTCTGGCGTTAAAAAAGGGCCAAAATGAGCGGGGGCTTTTGGGGGTGTAATGCACCAAATGAAGGTTTAGGCCCCCTTGTTTTGTAAGACTTGACACTGTTAATGTGCCTAACATAGGGGGGGGTTTGTGGGGGGGGTTTTCCCAGGGAAAAAGTCCCCCACCACATTTAATATTTTTCCCCATATTTGGGAAAGTGGTTCGGCAAAAACTAGGGGCCTTACTGCCCGGACGGCAACCCATCTCAATGGTTGGGTTTCCGCCTGAGCCCGGGGGGTTTAAGTGGGGGCAAATGTTTTTGGGTTAGGGAAAAAATGTCCCAAAATTTTTTCAACTTACAAAACCAGGTAAAAAAATAAAAAAAATTAAAAATTTATGATAATTATCAAACTGTATAAAATTTAATTATTAAGCGTAACAAAGGAGGTCCATGTTGGATAAATCCTTCGAAACGTTGCGGCTTCGGCACCAGCTCCGATGAGTATAAATTTGCTCTTTTAAATATTGCTATACATTTTTGGAAAAGAAATATGTTTGCTATGCATCTACTAAAAATCTGCTATATATTGCTACCATGACATATGTCTAGAAAAACACAGTAAGGCTGTTAAAGCATATCTATTGGTGATGCATATGACAGATGGATGTTATATACTGATATAAGATTGATTTCCTATGAATGAAAAATTATAACAGAACGAAGTATTTTGTGAAAAAAACTGCATGCCTAAAAGCATTGAGAAACCATGATGTAATATATACATTTTTTAATAAAAGCGGTTCTGTTATACTTGGCAACGCCTATATATCTAAGTGTGTTTTAATAGGCCTAGTAAGACCTGTCACTGGAATGTGGAAATGGCCTCACACCCAAAACACTATGACCATTCCGGAAAGGAAATCCAAAATTTGCTGCATAGAAAGCCTTTGCTAGTTACATGTGTCAGTATCCTATGGCTACTGACGCCAAACCTTTTCCCTTCCCCATCGAATCCAGGTTTCGGTGGGACATCTGCAGTAGGTATACTGCTGTACTCCACCTAGCGCAGAAACCTGTCACCGCCTAAGGCCGCTCTGCCACAGTAGGTAGGTATATTGATTCCTCTAGAAGGTAGTAGTTTATGGGGTCCCCAGTAAGGTTTTTTTAAAGGGCCCCCATTAGAAAGTAGGTAGCCATATAGGCCCCTTCAGTAGGTTGATAGTATATTTCCTCCTTCATAGCTAGGTATATAGACTCCCCCGTAGCTAGGTATATAACTCCCCAGGGAGGTAGTAGGAATATAACAGCCCCTCCAGTAGGTAGTATGTATATAGGTCCCCCTCTGTATGTAGGCAATAGGGTTCCCCCCAGTAATAGTTAAGGGCTCCCAAGTATGTAGGTAAGTATATAGGGCCCCCCATTAGTACGAAGGATAGCTTTTCTTTTGCCCCACCATACTTTTCCATTGTATGTGTGTTGCAAGATGTGCAAATAATCGAGATAACCTGTATGACTGAAAGAACAGGGCATGGGGTGATTTTCCTAACATGCCTGTTAAACAAGGGAGCGTTGCTGCTGGGTGCAATGGGGCCAGCCTTCACAGTTTGGCCAGGCCCCAACAGCATACCAGCAGTAGTGCCTCCCGCTATGCGTTTCCAATCTGTAACGTTCTTTTTCACCAAGCAAAATGATCATGCTCCACACAACAGGGTTTGATAAGGAAAAATTAAAAATAAAAATTTTTAGAAAGGGTATCTCTGACTGCTAAAAAGCAAACAAAGGGTATCAAAGAACAGGGGAACCCCAATAAAAAAATAATAAAAACAAAAAAAAAAAAAAAGGTGCAATATTCCCCACACTTTATAGGATTTCAGTAAAATTAAAGAATTTTTCCGATCCTACGAACTCAGACAGGATCCCCCCCGGTAAAATTTTTGATGTACGGTTCTTTCCCGAACTGCCTTGGACCGGGCCTGTCCGTGCCTCCATGCCCCTTGCGGGGGCCCCTGTGCGGGGGTCCCAGCAGCCGGGTTTTCGCTATTACTCCTTCCGTCCGTCCGTCTTGTTGCTTCCGGGGTCCTGTCGTGCACTGTGCCTCCAAGGCTTTCGCGGGGCAGCTTCCTGCCTATTTATAGTTTCCTTTGTCCCCTTCCTTTCACCCCTGACCTTGGCTAAAGGGAAGTTCTTGTCTCTACTGGGGCATTTCATTGCAGTCTTTGCTCCACTCCCCCCCCCCTCTTAGCCCCGCCAGCATCCAGGTCTGCTTTGGGGAGATTTAAACCCCTAAGCTGGTCCATGCCCCTTTGCATCGAGCCCGGCCTCCGCCGTCTGTCTTTTCCCTGTACCTCCGTTTTTCCGTCCGTAGTGCCTCCTTTCCCTCCTGCCCCCTGTCTGTCCCTGATGTGTTAACCCCTCCATCCTCCCGACCTTTGGGGTCTAGTGTACTTTAAACCCCTCCGATCCTGCTGTACATGTTCCGGTTTTTCCGTATTCCCCGCCTGGATTTCCCGTCTGCACCCCGGCTTCACCGCAGTAACCACACGGGGGATGACCTGGGGGCCCGCCCAAGCCATCCCCTTGCGGGGGGCCTGGCGAAAAACCAGGGGCCCCCTTTAACCCCTCCCTGGGGTGGTCCTCCATTACCACCTCGCCTGCGGGGATCACAGAGGGCCACACCCCATGTCGGCGGCGCCTCGCAACCTTCACGCCGCACCGTTACAATTGTCACCCACAAGGTACCATGGGGAAAAATGAATTTTGGTGAGCTTTATCACCAAATTATACAGGAAAGGGGACAATGAAAAACTTGTTATTCCTAAGGGGGCCCTTTCAGTGTGGGGAACACAAAGAAACGTAGGTAAATAAAATGCTTAAACCATACTTTTAAAGGGTTGTCTCACCCCAAAGATTTTTTTTTAATTTTAAAAAACTTGAAAAAACAAGTAAATTTGCAATAAAATTCCTTAACATGTCCTCCCCAAATTCTAGAAACCCCCTTTTTAATAGGCTAAAACACCCCCCCCCCGGCTATAGCACAGACCTTTTTGGACCCTATCCAAATAAGCCCCAGCACTGGTTGCTAACAACAGCCCTTTTAAATCTCCCCAAAATTGCCCTCCCAGCACTGGGGGCTTCAAAGCAACAACCTTTTTCTACTGCAGCCTTTTAAAGCCAAAACACTCCCTAATTCAAAGAAACCAAGAAAAAGGACTGGGGTTAAAAGGTCAAAAAAGTGAAAAACCCCCTTCAAAAATTTTAAATAAAAAAAATCTTTCCCTCAAAACATTCCAAATTTGAAATAAACCCATCATGCTTATATCCATAAATTGTATTTTTCTCAAAATTTGTTTTGATTTATAACCCAAAAAAAAAAATTTAAAAGGGGTGGAAAAATTGGGGGGGGGGGGGGGACAAGGAAAGGAAAAACCCAAAAACTTTTAAAAATCGGGAGCATTGAAACGTTTTGAAAAGGGAACACCCAAGAAAAAATTGAAATATTTCTCTTTTTTTGTAATAAAAACAAAAACCGCAAAGAGGATGGGACTGGAATCAAAAGGTGAAAATCAGGTAGGCTTTCTGGATCCTAAATTTGGACACTAGAATGCCTCAGGACTTAGGTCGAAATGACCTGATGAAAGTGGAGTTTCCAAGGGATGTAGTATTATTAATATAAAATGAATATAAAGGTTTATGTAGCAACATAGAGTAAAAGGACATAAGGGGCGACATGTATGAAGGAAGGCGCATCGAAGTGAATAGTCGCGTCTCATTTTCAGTGTATAATGCGCCTGATGTATGAAAGTGGTTTTTGTGCGTTCATCAATTGTGTAAAGTTCGACGCGCCTCGTCTGTGTGTTTGCTGCATTACGGAACGTAGACGCAAAAATAATTCGCCAAAGGCTATAGACAGGCTGGAAATAAGAGAAAAAGCATTAGAATAGCATGTCAGTAAATAGAAACTATAGTACTAATCCTGCTTGATGAACCACAGATCCCAGCAATACCTGTGCTGTGCTGGCTCTTGCTGTATGTAAACCAAAACAACTACAGGTATAACACCTAGAATAAAGATACATAAAACATAACTTTTAATAAAAATAAATAAGAATTGAGAAAGAAAACGAAAAGACACCCTCAAATATACCCTATCAAAGACCTGTCTCCCTCAAAAATGGGGAAATCGCCCCAATAAGGCGCCCCCACACTGGAACCTAAACTAACCCTGTCCCTAGCTACATCTAAATGAAAAAAAGAAAAACACATATACCACAAATGGAGTGCAGAAACAAAAAAAGTGCTGTGATAAATAACAATACAACAGACAATATACGTTTGATCTTCAATAATACTATGAATTGATGATGCGTCATAGGAAGATGAATCAATAACGCATAAAATATTCCAATATTCCAACGCGTTTCCCCCCGAGATACTGGGGTTCAACAGGGAAAAATTGCAGTTGATAACAACAATACGGAACATCTAAGGAAAAAACAAAAAGATGTATGCAATAAAATATAACTCACGTCCCTTAATGATGGAAAACAGGGCTGGTAAGATAGAGACGGGTCCAGGAAAGTCATTACAGATCCCCGCTATCTGATTACTGAGACAGGTCCAGCAGTAACTGCAGTAACTGCTTGGACCTGTCTCAGTAATCAGATAGCGGGATCTGTACATGACTTATCCTGACCCCGTCCTCTATCTTACCACCCTGTTTTCCATCATTGAAGGACGTGATTATATTTATTGCATACATCTTTTTGTTTTTTCCTTAGATGTTCGATATGTTGTTATCAACTGCAATTTTTCCCTGATGAACCCCAGTATCTAGGGGGGAAACGCGTTGGAATATTGGAATAATTTATGCGTTTATTGATCATCTTCCTATGACGCATCATCAATTCATAGTATTATTGAAGATCAAACGTATATTGTCTGTTGTATTGTTATTATCACAGCACTTTTTTGTTTGTGCACTCCATCTTTGTTATATGTTTTTTTAATTTTGTCATTTAGATGTATCTAGGGACAGGGTTAGTTTAGGTTCCAGTTTGGTGTATACCTTATTGGGTCTATTTCCCCATTTTTGAGGCAGACATGTCTTTGATAGGGTATATTTGAGGTGTCTTTTCGTTTTCTTTCTCAATTCTTATTTATTTTTATAAAAGTTATGTTTTATGTATCTTTATTCTAGTGTTATACCTGTAGTTGTTTTGGTTTAAATTGTATTGGTATACCCAGAACTTCATTTCATTATATCAAGGTTCTCTACACCTATACATCGTGCTTAAGTAGAGTACATGGTAGTGTTTGTGTTCTTGCTGTATGTAGAATAAAGGGTGAGAGCAGCAAAAATACATCTGAAATTTAATGTAGTAAAAATAAAAAATTGTAAAATCTGATAATCATCATCAGTGGGTTATTTAATGTTAAACTAGTTTTCGATTCTATTAAATTTAAATACATTTTATAGGAATATTTCTATATTTTGGGATATTATATATTTATATGTAATTTTTTATATGATAAAATTTTGTTACATTTTGGGAATTTCATTTTATACAATTTTTTAAAATTTTAAATCACTTTTTTTTATTGCACTGGTTAAGTTGAGAAATAAGGACATTTTGCCCCTTACAGCAA